>CM056173.1:30600061-30676092 GCA_029691765.1 Entomobrya proxima
TTTCCAAAGAAACTCAGTCAAACACACATTCTCCATTTTTAGTCAAATGTGATTGATCGTTATTTCTGCTGTCAAAAGGCACAGATTTCCTTCCACATATACAAATAAATTGCCAGAGCTCAAACAACTATAATTTACATGTTATTATGTATCGTAATATTTTATGTTATGCACTCTTTCTCCAGCAGTTATTTCCTGAGCTATAGTAAACCCGATTGGGATTACTTAGCATTGATCAACAAGAAAGCCCAAGGTGACGCCTGTTAGTACGAGCGCAGTTGCAGTTATTGGATACTGTTGCTATAGAAAAATGTGTAAGAAAGTAAAAGAATCACTCCTAACTTATCCGGTGAGCACGTTTACACCGATTATTATCAGCATCATGATCATGTCGTGCCTTGTAAGACGCTGCTGCAGTAGAAGAGTGTTGATCGTTTTCGTCATCGTGTGGTCGTGTCATGCCTGACTTGAGCATTATCATTTTCCCCTCTACGTGCGTCTCTCCCAGCGCTCTCAGAGAGTGTAACGGCATAATATCATGAAGTAGACGAAGAAGTGAGGAGCTAGTCACACTGTGACTTGTTCAACCCGTTACAAACAGCAGCGCAGTGCATGCTACTGGTGAAGCGCTTGGCTGTGGTGGCTGTTGTGAGGCGGACGACGGATATATTTTAGCCGTTTTTCGGTTGAATGTATCTCAGTTCTTCTGGAGTGCTGCTCTCGTCTTCTTATGCATTTTTCTTCCTGTCGCTGTTCCCGCGGTGTCCGCGTTATATCTACTCTGTAACGGTTACTGGTTACTTCATTCCATTTTCTCTCTCACTTTCTGCTTGCCTGTCTTCTTATTTACTTACATAAAGTAAGTTGCCTTTTGGAAATTCTATCACCACTTGGCCATTTTCTCCATCACTTTTCTTCTCATGGTTTTTCGGCGCAACGACACTGATATCTAGACGTTTTTGAAGGAAGCCAGCTAGGTGAAAAAGAGGGAGACGGGGAGAAGGAAGAAAATCGGTTAACAAGGAACAAATAAAACTCAACTCAGGTTCCTCCGCATGATTTCCTGCATTAAACAAGAAAACACGACAGAACGCCTATTTCCTGTTTCGAATCTTCCATTGTGTGCTCTACGCGCGCATAAACAAATATAACAGTTGTGGTAAAAGACGAAATAAAAATGCTAACGCGACACTAACTGATATTGGTTGGTGGTCTGGCTGGTGTGTTGTTCTGTGCACTGTCTTTTCTTCCGAAAAAGAAACTTTCACAGCATATAATTCCGCCCCGTCGTGAAAAACACTACTGCTCGGTGTGTGTGCCAACATCATCGTCACCATTCATACAAGATTGTTCCACAAGTGAGGTTGCCATATTATCATCATCCTTGCAAGAGTGACGACGAGGAGAGCTAGCTGGAAACAAATGAGTTGGTTGCACAAAAACTAAGAAAGAGAAAATAGACAGTTTAAAAGAGGCACCTACAATGGCCAGAGAAATTGAGGACCATGTAATAACAACAAGTGCTGACGTGAACACTCGCATTTTACTATAATCGCACAACACGGCACGTTTTACATGTATTTTTTCCTTGCTCGGTCTCGTGTTGTTCAAACATTTTGTTCATTCCTGTGTGAAAGCGGTTTCCATTTCAGTCAAAGTTAGTTTTATAGTGGAAGCCAGAAGCGGATTTCTATTATCAAATGCATCCTTTTCTTACGTGTTGTTCTCGCGGCTGCTGTTGAAATTACTACCATTATCATTATTATGCAAGGAGAAGAACAATGAAGACAATTATCATTGACACTGACAGCGTGCAATAGTATAGGACGATTCTCTTGCAAAATCGTGACAGCTCCCATTTTTCTGGGAAAGCAAAGTTTTTATTAATTATAAGAAAGTAAAATACGTCCTCTGAAGGCAAAAAACCCAAAAAGAAATCTTTTATAATTGTGCCACGCTTCTTTCTGGCGTGTGATCATGAAGCGGCAACAACGCCAAGCTATTTCTACAAAGCCATCTCACATTGTTTTTATGAAGATTGTTGCTTGTTAACTCAAAGCAGCACAGCAGAAACCCATCTTACATCACTAACAATAAGTACATCTACAGTACAAGTTCTACTTGGAAAAGGTACGTCAAAAGAATTTTTTTCCTAAAAAGCATAATCTCACAAAGTAAATGCTAAGACGACAGAGAAAATGCGCAGTTACATTTTTGCTTATTATTCTTGCCCTGCATTGTATCATTTCATACCTGTGCTTCACAATATACATGTAATTTGTAGTTTTCCATTTCCATAAAATGCGAGTCTCATTTTGCCCCAACATCATCTTAGGACAACGTTTTGAGTCTGAACTTCAAGTCTGGCTCAAGCAAATCGTATTCACGATGTGTGTCTTGAATGATACTGATGATAATTAATAAGTTTTGCTTATTTCCAAGTTTTTGCTTGCGGTGGTATTACAGAAGCCAGCTTGCAATCTGGGATTACAAACTTCTGTCTAAAAATACCTTCTGCGTACCTACACGTATGAAAAATAGATAGTATCCAACGAACTAAAACTAATAACGGTAACATATGTACGAGGCATTAACTATAAATTGCTTGGTTTTAAGTTGTGGCAAATTAAATGACGGCTTGTTTTCCTTTCAACATAATAGCTTGCTGAGGAATTCAGTCAGAGGTAGAAAACATACTATTACTTACTAAATCCAAAGGAGTAGCCATGGTAATTATAGCTGAGGAATAAGAATAGAATGACACAAGGTGTGTTTTTTCTTCTGTTTCAGTGAAGGAATGGCGTATTTGTACAAGGTAAATTGTATAGTGAGTTTATTTTAAGTGTAACGCAATAAAGAGCAAACGGTACAGAAGGCACAGAAATTAAGATTAATTGAGAGTGCGAATATGATACTTTCTTCCATTTTTGGATGATATAATATGTATGTGGGTATTAGTACTGCGTTTCAATTTCCCGTGTTCGCTTCCTAATTTCTAGTCCAGCAAATCGTTTAACCGGTAATGGAATGAAAAGGTGTCGTCATCTGAAAACAATTGGATATAATAGTCAAGTTTACTAACCATACGTTTCACTTAAGAAACAGTTGCGAAACTGTGAAACTTTTTTCTTTGCATGTGTGTCATGCATGTAGGAAATATAAATGGCATGCTGGCTGGCACTGCTAAAAATATGTTTGCTTCTGGAAAGAATGGCGCATTTTATGGGAGTCAAGCCACTCAATCAACAGATGAAGCCTTTTGTTTATTTTCCTTTCTCACGAAGACGGAACCTCAGGAAAATATTGTCAATGTCCGGCCTAGTACTAGTTCCATTTCATTTCGTCATTGTCATCATCTTTTCACTACCTAAATCGATTTCTGTGTAACATACATGCAAATTGAAAACATACAATATCATGTCCATAATACATTCCATATTATATTGTTTAGCATGCGTGTCTAGTTTTGCAGCTTGAAACCCCTTGATCAAGTTTTATTTTGGGTTTAATGCAAGTTGAGCTGTAGCGGTGGTCAGGAAGACATGCATTTTGTTTCATCATCATTTCATCATGTCAAGTAGGATTATATGCTACGGGAAATATGTTATGGGAAATGGAAAGTTTGCAGGCATGTAGTATTTATAGACGATGACAAGATGTAGTGCACTACAAAAGTTCTAAATTTCAACACAAGTCGCACTTCTATTGCTGTTTGTGCATATTTTCCATACAATACCGAGATTCTATTTATTGGGGCATTGAGAGTCATTCCCTGTTACTCTCCCACGCTTGTACGCAGAGTTGTGGTTGTGACTGTGACATATGCTTTCGCGTGCAGCGAACGAATGTAGTAGATACTCCTTGTATACTTCGTCCACGCGTATAGCCATATGTATCGTACTTGCTTTCTCTTTTTGCGGAAAAAGATTTCACACAGTGACAAATTTCTTTCGGGTTGGGGGAAAGTGTCGAATTAAACAGTAAGGCTCCTTTGCAAATGTCTTTTGGAAAAATCATTTGTACGATTGTACGCTGATTTTACCCAGATGTGCTTTCCCTGTATATAGGTAGTCGCAAAAACTTTCAAAATTTTAGTATCACATGTATAAACTTTCATAAAATTTAATTTATTAAACTATATTTCACGTTACATTTCAGGGTGACCCTATTACTAATTTTAAAGCCATTTTCCCCACAGTTCCCTAAATAGTTTTCTCGTGTTTTCTGTAAGACAATGCTGGCCAGTACAAAGTTCTATTTCTCCATGAAAGGTACAAATTTACCGCATTAAATTCCATTCTGAAGTAGTTGTTGGTGTGTTTCCGTTTCGTTCCCGTGCTCATATGAACTCAAGTTGCTTGCTCGTTCAGTTTGAGCTTCTACGGTGTACTTGGCATGTGAGCAGAGCACAAGTTGGACTGATTGTCCGTCCCGCTCTATCAGCCAGCAGAGAGTTCCCTTCTGAACGGTTTGCTTTTGCAACGTTTTGTCCGATTCCATCTACATAGGCGCTGTATTAATGGACACTTGACCATATCTTGAATGATGATGTTGTGAACATTTTTATTAAAGAACATTATGAATTCCCAGTACACCCACGTTATTAGGCTTGTTCATTCAGAGTAAAGTGAAACCTCCAATTAAGATCACGTTATTATGGCAAAGAGATTCAACGTGAGTAAACAATCAGACCAGAAGGGGAGTGAAAACGCAGGTTTTGCGTCCACGTATATGTGAAATGGAAATCTGAAAACCTGAATAATAGTTTGGTGTGAAGGTGGAGTCGGAGGAAGAAAAGAAAGCAACAATTCGTAGAGAAGAAGATGAGAAACGGGGAAAAGAGATTCTCTGGTTTACATCTTTTGATGTTGTTTTTCTAGCGACTACACACATTTCCCTTTCCTGTTTTGCACACGGTCATTAACACAACTGTAATAATGATGTGATGATGATGCTTTGGTATGTCTAGTTGTAGCATTGCATGCAACAAATGATGAAGAAGATGAGGCTTAGAGCAAGACTTTTCATTATGAGAATCGCTGCAGTCATTTAATTAACTGGGAAGGTCCGCGGAGGGAGTGCTGGTGGTGGCAGTGGCGGGAGCCAGCGGTAGGACGACCAGCAGAATGCATATAAAGAAGGAGATGAAATAAAAGCGGAAACAAAATGTGAATGACAAGAGCCGAGAAATACACGGCATAAATAAAGTAATTCACAGAGACATATCCACACACACAAACAGCCTCACAGCAGGGATATTTGCGGAGACGTAAAGTGTTTTCTCTCACAAAACCCTGCTACAAACAGCCATAATAATGCTGTCATGACATCTCAGTAAAGCGCAACATAATATTGCATAAATGAACAAACTCGTGTAGGCATATAACTTTGTTCACAAATGCCGGGACTGACTAAATCCGCACACAATGCTTTATTAGAAAAGCGACTAGTTGGAGCAACAATGCCTTTCTCGGGGACATTCTTTCATTGTGGTTGCACACATTATTATTTTGTGTGGCAACATTAGCGAAGAAAGTTCTTTTTGCCTCATTTTTTGCAGTGTAGGCGAGCGTGAGCTTGGTTGTGTCGTATTGTACAATAGTCGACTATTTATCGCTTCAGCAGCAGCAGCAACAAAAAAGTTTAACACTTCTTTTTTACGCTGCCCACCCAACAGTTGTAGCCAAAAGTTGAAGGGAGGACCATTATCATGCTGATTTCCATTTGTCACCTTGGCTAGCTCCATTTGGAAGATTTTGATGCAGAATCTTCTTTTCTCTCTTTACAAAAAACTGGTGTCCTTCAAACTTAGTTTATGAATGTATTCAATGAAGCGACACTGGAAGACGTACTTTGCAGCGGGATTTATGTTCAGCTCTTTTGAAAGCGTTTTTACGATTGGTGCAAGCTACAATGTATAGCTCAACGGTATGCCGTCAAATGGACTAATTACCAAATTGACTAATTTTTAATTAGTCAATGTTTACTTCAAACGTATTCAAAAGTTCGTATTGACTAAGCCCATAGTACACATTGACTAAACTTACATATCATGAATTTTTAAGAAAATGCAAAATGTTTTTGCTTACTGCATGCATCAACCGAGTTTTGGCCGACGAAGCTTGCACCGCTAATTTATAAAATTCCAAATTACTTCGAACAGTCATTTTTGAACCTCTACGCGTGCATCACAAATTTTAAAATTACATCAAATTTTACTGAATATCCAAGTTCTATTGGAAACAAGGAAACGAAATTTGTATAAAAAATATGGACTAAAAACTATAAAAATGCAACTGAAAAACAGGATATAAGAAACTTCCGAGTCGCAAGTTGAGACCATTGAGGTCAAAATGTGTAGCCAGAAATTACAATGCTGAAATTGTGCTAACAATTTTTCATTTATTTTGAAATTCTGCGTCCGTTGATATCCCATTTGCCATGTAGGTTACAGGTAGGTGCAGCTTTACAAAGTTTGATCGCTTGAACTTTTTTTTGGCTTTAACGGCTAAACGATTGCGATCGTTTGCTTTAACAAACTGACTTCAGAAAGGTTAATTTGTTAGAAAACTAACCTAAACTCATGCTATAGGTCACCTATAAAAAATTGAAATCGTCATCACCTATGACCTTAAAGTTGACCTTTTGGCCTTGGAGTTTACCTTTCGGGATCATCTTTGAACTCATTTGCGTCAGTATGCCTCTTAACATTATGCAAAAGGCATGTATGAAAAAAGTTGAAAAATGCGGCTTCTAGAGCACCTACTGACGGACGGAAGGATCAGGCAATATAAAGGAAGTAATAACTTGCTTCAAGGTCACAAGTTAATAAATATGTCGATTAATGATCATTTCAACTACGTAATATGATTAATATGGATTAATGTTTTTCTGATTTTCTTATTCTATTTCTCCAAGAGGATGACACGTTTGGCTCATTGTCAACACAGATGCAAATGTATGAATGAATAGGCCCAATGATTAACTGTACCAAATTTGGTGCGATTCTAAAAGGGAAATAATCATGGGGTTTATCTCCCCTATTACCGCATTGGGATGACCAATCTGGTTCAAAATCAATAGGATTCTGTCTCATGACCCAATGAATCACTATACTAAATTTGGTGTTATTCTGACAAACTGCCGTATTTGCAGACAGACAGACAAATATAACAAAATCAATACTAGCTTCTGTGCTCAATACTGTTAATACTATTAATACTGTGCTCAGCTACGTAATAATTTCATGTATGTAAATTCGTAAGTTGTTTTATATTATTAGCAGCTCATATATATTTTTGGTTTAGTCAATTTGAACTAAGCATTAGTCAATCGGTCTCAGCGATTAGTCAATGTGGTTGCCTGCGAGTTAGTCAATTGGTTCTATGGATTAGTCAATGTGGGGATTAGTCCATTTGACGTGGAATCAGCTCAACACAAGCATAGCAGCAGATAAAAAGGGTGTATAATATGGAGGTTGTCATTCGTCAGTACGACCTACAAAACTTTACACATATTATTTCTTTGACAGATAAAGGCAGATGCAAAAGCAGAAATAAGGGATGATGGAATTCTGGTAGTGCTGGAACATGAATAAAAGGGGACTGGGTGAACGAATAAAGCATGCATTCATTTTTTCGTACATTTTGTAGTCAATGATCTGTGAAATCTGATGTGAAGTTTGATGCATTTCAACAAGCATTCTACTAACTTTACATTACTAACTTGGAGTTTGCAATGTATATTGTAGAAAAAACTTTACAATAGACTCGTTCTAGAGGTAAATAGACAAATTTGTCAGGATATCTACTTTTTATCAAATATTGCAAATTTGTAAATTTTGTGGATTTTTCCAACTCATTTGCGATAATTTAGGTTTAAACTTTTCGTGAAAAATTAGGTTTCGTTATGTATTTTCCCTTTCGTTATTATGACATTTTCCATATATATTCATGTCACCAATTTCATTCGTTCAACTCAACTTCTATTATGTTACAAGTTTAGATTGAAAACTACTAGGATGATGACAATGGCATATGATCGTGATCGCTGATTGAGCCAACTAAATTTAGACGAAGATGAATATCTTCTTCTCATCAGTATTCACAACCGGCCGGACAAAGTGAGATCCAAATGAGATGGAACGAGTTCAGGGCAAATGGATCAGATTGTGACTGCGTCTGAAAGAACATCAAAAATATAAATGTGCCCTACCATTTTCCATGTATCAAAAACAGTCGAGCAATCTGACTTTTGGCAATACAAAAAGAGTAAAAGGACACCAAGAAAGTATAACCCACAAATGCCAATATGTCATTTTGGACACAATGACAAATTCGTAATTCACAGAGCTTCTCCGTTTTTGTTGACCAAAGACCTAATAAATCACAGAATGCAAACCTCCCTGAAAATACGTGCATAAAGTTGCAGACAGTTTGCAAACAGAAAAAACTCACGTCCACGTCTAAACTAGAACCATCCAAAGTGACACTACTTCGCAATTGAATGGGAAATATTGATGGTGGTAGGTTTTTCGAGACGGTTTCTTAACAAACAGCCCATTCATTCAATCCAGTCATTCTTTTCAACCTACATCCCTGCTTCATTGCATTATAGCTTGTGGTGAATAAAAACATGATATACTGAATATCATTACTTGTGTCCATCCACTTGTCAACCTTAGGTTGCTATCAGTTCATCAAATAAATAAAGGAGATCCACATTTCACCTTCACACGTTCGGCGTTGCCCCTCTAGGCCCGAAAGTGGTCATTTAAATAATATGTGAGTGAAACTTGGTGCATGTGTCTGCCTTTTTCTTTTGGATTAACCTTTACGGCAAAACGCAGAGCAAACAATTGTCCGACAAACTAAAGAAAAAAATTTATCCACTCAATTGATCTGTGGTTGCTCATTAGTCATTACTATTGTTTGGAGGGGTGGTTGTTTCCAAGTGTCAAATGATACAGTGTGAAAAAAGGAAAGGATAGCTTGTCTGCTTACGTGTTTTTCGTTTTCTTTCCGTATTTGCAAACTTGGGCTTCCTCTTCGTCTTCATCATCATCACCATTATTCTTCACGTTTTTTGCTACTTCTATTTTATTATTATGCTACTTTGGCATCACACGCTACCACATTCAACCACACAAAAATTTTCTTCCACTTACTTTTTTCAAGATGAAATTCAATAAAAAATGTCAGACATGTCAAAATGAAGAATTAGTTGTGACAAAGAAGACGAAAAAAGTCGACATGAAATATTGAGAAACGCGACTAGAACTAGTCATCACAGCAGTTGGCGCAATGTGACGTTCGTGCGTAGGTACATACGCAAATAGGTAGATGATAGGTTGAACCAGGACCGTTATAGTTATCTGTTTGGTAGTTTATTTGTCGTACCCGAAACATTTGCACAATACGGATGTTTTGCATACATTTGTCATTCCCGTTTGCTAGTTTACTATTTATTATCTATGTTAAAAATAACAAAGTATTTTGCTATGCAAACGCTACAGGGTAGTTACAGGAAGAAAATGTGTGGTTCCAGTTATAAAAATATAATCTTTATTATGATTACTAAGCAATTTTATTTTGCTACATTAAAACGTGTTCATTTAACCCAGGTAGCAATAGGTCATTTGTTTTTGACCGCTGGGATAACATCAATGCGGTTTCATTTTGTATTTATGATTATTATCAGCCTTTATGACTTTTCTGTGTCGTAGCTTCTCATGTGGTGAAGCTATAAAGAGAAAAACACTTTATGCTGGACACTGCAATCAACTTTCAATAACATCTTTTTCACAAGCTAGTATCATCATATTCTGCGGTTTCTTTACTGCTTTAAAGAGGAAATGATGACTCTGACCTTGAGCTGAACGTGCTTGTGAGTAGAATTGAAAATACCAAGCCAAATATGGAATGCGGGTTGTAAATGTTCAGTCAATAATGTAAAAGTTCAACACATCATCATCCAAAACTCCACTAACGGTGAGTTAAAACTGCGCTATAAAGTTGGGTGCGTAGGCAAGAAAACTGTGAATTCGGTTGATATTGAATCATGATCCCAGTGCTGTCCTACATTGCCCTTTTAAAGAACTGAGTCACGATAAAACGATCTGTTTTAGAATGTGTCCATTTTCAAGTAGACCAGCTGAAATAGTTTCGATTCAACATTTCAGCTGGGAAAGTTATCTTAATGGAGTTTGTATTCTTCTGTGTGTTTTCACAGAACTGAGGCAGTAAATACATGTACACGTAGTTTGAAAACTAATAAAACATTGGTAAACAGTCAACTTTTGTGATGCTGCTAAATCAACAAATAAATGCTCAAGAGAGAATGAATGGAAGATTGAGAGAAGAAGAGACATGTAAACCCAAACAGGACAAAAGAGCCATGGGGAAAAAGTGAGTGAAAGCAGGTCTATCTTGGTCACGTCCTCCGACAGAAAATCTAATTTCTGAACTAAACCAAAACGTGGCGAAAATTGTAGGATATAAACCAACTTTTCTGTTTTATTAGCATTTTCAATGCTGCATTAGTTGTTGATCACGCATATTCAGGCTTTTTCTTGCTTGTTGCGCGATAAAAGTTCAAGCTACAGAAAAATGACACTTTTGTCGATCTGTGAAGGCACGAAGTTTTACATCTGACCAGATTCTTTTCTAAACTCTGATAAGATTGTTGCTGTTCGGAAAACTATAAGTAATAAGATTTTCTTAATTATATCTATTGACTACATCGACTCAGCAACCATTTCCGTGTTAATGAGTCATCATCAATACGTTTTAAAATCCCTTTGAGTTGCTGATTTTGGAGAATTTACTATTGTCGAATAACTAGCTAGTACAGTGCGGTATCTGTCAACTTTATTTTTATGATGGAGAAAGAGAATGAGATGCACATGGTGGTCTGCACAAGTGTGAAGACTGGGTGGTTGGTTTTAAAAGTACAAAGAAGTTGGGATGTTGGGAAAAGAACTTTAAGAGCCGTATGGTAAGGCGATAAATGTTTTATACGCATGCAATTCCATTGTTCCACTTGGAACATCATTTTTGATACATTTTCATGATACTGTGTGTAATACAAACAATCAGCTAAATCGAAAATATGAAATGAACAGAAAGTAGGGATGCCGCTTTAATCCGTCTCTACATTGAAACATTTCTCTCGTTGCTTTGAATTTTTATTATTTTTATTTATCTTTTCCATCAATAGCGCACATTCTTTCTAGGTCTAAGCTGAGTGCACAAGCCAGGTCGCCGACTTGCATGTAATTTTGCCAGTCGCGTTATTTTTATGGTTCTATGTTTTGGAATGCTAACGAGAACGATGGCAATTGGCAATTATATCCATGTTGTTTTCTCTCTTTCGCTCACTGTCCCTATTTCAGTTATCTTTATTTAATGGTTTATGACAGCATGTGGGATTCACTCCGTTTTAGCATAAAACTCGCAAAATGGAAGAAGGTTGACTAGAAAAATATTTTGGTGCACTGTGGCTTCCTGCTTTAAAAGGTTGATGGTGAGGATGACGTTGGCGTTTTGTGTACGTGGATGTTCGAACGGAAATCATAAAAATGCTCATTTCCCCCTGCTCCCAAAAATTCTTTCAACAACGTGAGGGCCACGGTGACGAAGGACAATAGGGTTGGCAGTTTAACCAATGTCAACAAGAAGAGATATTTAAGCATGGCCTTTTCAATGGCTTTAATTTAATTGCTTTGACCTTGCTAATGCTCATCCACTGTACTAAACCAATTTCTAACGATTATTAGTGGATTAACGAGAGAAAATTATTTGGGATCCCTTCATTTTTGAAAGAGCTCATTTGTGAGGTAGCTTCTCTAGCCTTGGACTGAGTTGGGTTTTTTTAGTTCGATTTGTTTTTCCTTCAACAGCTACCTGGGTGAAGCATTTTTCCTTTTGACGCACATGCCTAAGTACATCATGGCAATTTGCTTTGACTTTAATGACAATCCAATTGTTGGCTCCCGATTCAAATGCTTAATACGATAATAAGCTTTATAGGAAAATAATTAAAGGCTTGATAAAATTATGAGCCATAAAACCGTGAAAAATAGCTTTCTAGTTCAGATTTGGAAACTGGAACCCCTTGTACGCGGATTATTAGGTTGCATTTGTTTTCTCTTCAACTTGTAATATATATAAAGCAACTTCCAAAGCATTCTACTCATTTTAACGGTGCTTATGTATGCTCGTGCCCTCTCATCAGGAACCAGGCTTGTTTTATAATCATCAACTGCCTTACTTTTGTAATTTTGCAAAACGTAATCCGAGCAACCTAATTAGAATATTCAGAAAATTTAATACAAATTTCCGGTATTTCCTCCTTTTGTGTTTGCACACAAGACAAGCATAATAATAACTTGCACTTTGTAACTAAACAAAGTTCTTGTTGTGTTTCATCATCTTACATTCTTACATGTTATGTTATTATGCTTGTTGCTTCTGTGTGTGCGACATAGGCAAACAAAAAATGAGCTATGGGCCAGGGTCATGCCACGAATGTAACAAAGCCCAGCCATTCCGTAATGAGATTCAGAGTTTCAGAGTCAGTATCGGATCTCCCTACACAAAGAAACACTAGAAAGTAGCGAGAAAAGTCTCTCAGGGCATTAGAATTGACACAGTGCATGCTTACTCGTTTTATCCGTTTGATTGCGCCCAATTTTTTCTAGCGTGACACTATACAGTGCAGTAGTACTGGAATGAAATATTTATGTCGCTGTTAACCAAATCATCTTACATAACAACATGACATGTTGGCAAAGCTTATATAGTTTTTCATGCATGCAAAAGTAAAAGAATGTGTGTGTACGGAGCATTAATTTGCATCTTATAATGAACTACATTTTGGGCTTAGGCACTAAGCACACAAAAGTACCAAAGACACAGTCCAAAAAGCCATTGTGAAACAGAAATAAGCCCTTAGGTAGTTCATGCTGTGTCATGTTTAATAAAATTGTGCGTAAATAGCAGGCTGCTGATGAAAGAACTCCTGCTGACGGTTTCATCAATGTGGATTATTGGGACAAAACATCTGCGCAGTGCTTTTAGCCGCTCGAGCAGCAGCAATAAAGGTCTACTTTCAGAAATGATACCGCACCAGCAGTCTAGTGTAGTTGTTGCATTCTTCACGGTTTACTACCACCGGAAAGTGGCGAGATAATAATAATAATGGTGCACAGCTTCCATTTTTCTCTCTCTTTATATCTGCTTTCCTTCCTTTCTAACCGGACGCCGCTTGGCTACTTGGCTCAGAAAAAGGTTCCCAATCTACATTATTGTTAGTATATCTTCCCTGCAAAATTTCATTGCCTGTTGCCTCGCCTTATAAATGAGGAAATCTTATGTAATTGTCGGAATGAATTTTTACCTCTTGTCAAGAAAGGTAGTTTGAGCTTCTGATGGGTGATAAATGATGAAAAACATGTGGAAGACATCGGTAGGAAGCAACAGCCAAGGTTGTGGTAGACCTAGAATTGCTGACAGGCAGTAATTTTGAGCCAAACCAACACGTCTTTGTTTTCTCTCTGACATATTCGCCGATTCATGAGAAATGCGAGTGTATATGGAAGTTCTTGCAGACAACAGACCACAAAAAGCATACAACTATGTAAGCAGTCTTCAACAACACCAAAGCTCATAACTTTCCTCAAGTGTTCCTGCCTGTCTATCGAATATGAGTATCAGTTTTTCATACTGGTTAATAGAGATATATAATATTTAACATGTCTTGCTGCTGTGCTCTTGTTGTTAATTATTAGGCACATTGTAACGCTTATGTTTTTATTACTAAACAACAACACAAAATTGGTCATTACCGAAACAAAAGTTGCATAATGCCAGTTTATCCACACCATATGCCCAGACCACCAAAACATCCAATGCCACAGCACGTGGAATTCCCAAGTGCCATTATGTCTATTTCTGCTCATACGTTAAGTAAAAAATGAAATTATAAATAAGCCTGTCATATCAAAATTTACTTGAATCCGTGCCATAAAAGACGTATGCGAGTATAGAACTGCCACACGTTTGCTGAACAGTTCCGATTATTTGAATATTTTTTGAATGTGTATGTGAATATTTATTATTGAAATTCAATACCTTCCTTTCAATGTTTGTTTTGCATAAAAAACCATTTATGTACGTGTGAGTGTCTACAAAACATACAAATGCAATCAAGTGTGACCACTTATTTAAAAATGTTCCAGCTAACACTGAGACGTAAATATTCTGCTGCTTGGCAGGATTCTTGGTCTTGTATCGATTCAACATGCTTGTTCATTAATTCCAGCACACGCACCGCGTTGAATGTAAAATAGTTTCAGAATGCCAGTGGGTGCCGTTGTGAAACGTGAAACCTTTAGCTTTTTGATGATCGAATTGCTTGGCTGTAGTAGAATTATGAAAAGCTGTTGTCGAATTTGACTTTTGCATACATGATGCATGTCTGTCTAGTGACGGCCTTTTAATTCAATTTGTAGTTCTATCTGAATTGTTGTCTGCATTCAGCAATTTTCTTTATAAACGATCATATATGATTTGATAAAGTAATCAAACATTTACAAATTAACAACCGTCAACTGTCTGTGGTGTTACGTGAACAGTACTTGTAAAATAAAACCGGAATAGACTTACTTTTATTCACTTTATTTTCTGGCGTCCTTTTATTAAAACTTGAAAGTTTCGTAACTCGCCTCCCTGTTCATGTACTTTAAATGGTAAAAACTTATAAAATGCAAAAACAAAAGACATGAAGCATGAGAGCAAGTGAGAAAACGATGTTTTTGTGAACAAATACCGGAAAATTAGTTTTCCCCTTTTTACTTTCTCTAGAAATTGATGCATTTTATGCTCGTGACAGGTAAATTATGTCTTTATAACAGGGCCTCTCTGTTCAACTTGGGAAAACCCAAATGAGCATGGAATTCATTTAAACTTTTCTTTTTTCCTTCTTTGTTTGGTGTGCTGGAAATCTCTCCATGCCTCTTCCTTTTTTCCAGGGCACTAGGACAAGTTTGTATTTCACAAAGCATTAAACATCTAACAAGGAAACAAGTGAAGCGAAAAATAACCGCACACAAATATTATCTAGTCACTCTCCAATGAGAATTTTTTTCTCAAAAATGTTTTTCTAACAAGAAGAAATAAAAGAGATAAAAATAATATGAAGACAAGCAGTCATCCTGATAACGTACATTGTTATCAAATGCCTGTCTCAGAATGCCACATGATTTATAAGACAGTGTGGGAGAAGAAATTGTAAATTTCCCGTGAACTTTGTTAGAGTGCCACCTCGCAATGCTAACGACGTTATACTTTTGAGGCTTAGTCCTATTCCAGGGAAGCATTTTTTCGTGTAGACAATTTGTGTAGCTTTTTTTAAACAAATAAGATTATACATACAGCAGGAGAATGAAAAAGAAAAGTGAGGAGAGGAAAATGTTTCCTTAAAATAGAAACGGGTTTTTAGATGAATCATTGATGATGGTGTTATAACAATATTGTGTGAGAATGTAGTTAGTTATACGGCAGAGCCTCAATTTCCTCCTTACCAACATGCAGTTTTTGTATTTCGGTATACACTCTCTGTCTGTCATATTCGTTCCCGATAAAACCCACGGCAGTTACTTGCAACGTTTGACCCACATGCTACTACAGCGGTTTTCATGCATAATTTTTTTCATCCTAGAGAACTTCAAATTGACAAAAGGTTTCCACTTGTGTAAGCTTACCACGCCACCACCACCATCATCAGCCACCAATTTTGTAATGTTGCAGGAGGAACAAATAAAGAGAAAGTTTCTTTCATTTTCTCTCTGTCGTCATCTCTGCATTTTCCTGTGTAGAAGGACAGCTCATGAGAATAGTAATGAAACAGCACAAATGAATTTTCCAAGATGCTGACTGAACTGTGAGTGCGATTGCCGGTTAAAGAGAAGTAGTTTCTAATGCAAATAAATACCTATGTGCACTTTTTGTCAGCACTACTTGACACACACTTTGTGTATCGGGAAAATGGAAAGAAAGCATAAGACTAGCTCTCAGAGTTAGTCAGTAGTCTGCTGACATTCTACTAAACCACAAAAAAATGTTTGTCAACAAACGTATGCATGTGTTTCTCTTACGTAATACTTTGCCATTGTGAACTTTCATGCGGACGAGTTCAATTCCTGATTTTCCAATTCATATCATTTTACAGAAAGTTTGCAGTTCCAAGATCGACTTGATATCTTTGGATTAAAACTACCTATGTGCAGATAGTGTATTCTCAAATTTGTAGCATTGCTTCTAACAAAAACTTCCACAATGAATTCTGGTTACTGTTATTTTTTCTTTAAAACTTGAGTAGAAATGAATAGAGCATCAAATGTCACGCAATTATACGAACATTTTAAAATCCTGCGGTGTAATGAATCTAGACTCTCAAATACTATTCAATTTCCACAAGAAAAGTCTGGATTCTTATCAGGAACCCAGTTCATAGCAAATTCATTTTGTGTTTTTCTTGGAAAATCGTGTTTCGTTTAAAGGTTACCAGCCTTAATCAAAAGTAGCAGAAAGGTTGGCTGGAAATTGAGAAACAAGCCTACAGAAATAAATACGGCAAAAACGCAGGTAAAAGCCCAGACAGATTTGCAGATACCTCGTTTCATCTTAATAAATAAATGAAATGAGACGTAAAGGCGTCCGTCTTCTTTGTACTTGAACATAAGAAGAAACCAAAGGACTCAGTCTACTGCACTGCGGTCCCACTTTCCACGAAATTCACAATATTATTCTTCTTGCACATATAACCGTTTCATTTCGTTGTGGCTGTTTTGATAAATTTTTACTTTGTAAGTCGATACTATGTAAATAAATGGGCAAGTTTTTACATTTCAAGTAGACTGGATACTCACGCTGGTCTCATGCCCGAGGTAGTGGTATACAGACGTCCATTTATCTCCTTTCTGCACAAGAAAACGGTTTTTCTTTACGTAACACAAGAAACGTAACCTTTCCAGGTGGATAGCGGCTACTTCGGGATGTACCCAGTGTGCCATATCAAACCATCAAAAAAATGATTTGATGGCTCTACACACACATATTACATGTTATCATTATATCATCAATGTCATCATCATCAATCAATGCGACCGGTGAGCAGCTTGGACCATGCTACTTTCCGTTTGGGGTAAACCCACCTTGTCAAAGAACCTTTTGTTAGTTTCCAGGAAACTATCTGGAAAATCTGCGGGATTCTCGGCTATTTGGCTTACTCGTTTTTTACTCAATGCACATGAAAAGAGTACTTGACGGTTTTTCAGAGTGACTACTATCAGCAAAAAAGAATGTATTGCCAATGCAGTGTGGAATGTGGAGGGTCGAGAGTGTCTAATGCTCAATAGCCCTTTCCTATTGTCCTCTCTTACATTTGGATAGTTCTTCAATGAAGCCAGTCACGTCAACAACCACCGACATGCTCATTCTTTCATTGTGAACACATATTGTGTAGGTATAGATAGGTGAACCTTTATATTCAATACACACAACTATTGGCGTTTTCCACGATTTATATAATTTTCGAACTTATGAGAGGAATCTTTCTTGAAATGTTTTTAGAATAAATGTTCTCGTGAAAATTTCCATGTCCTTTTTGTGTTCCATGGGAAAGAAATTTTACATGGACGTACATTTCTTTTCGACCTTTTGTTATTGTGAAGGCGTTCACAGTTAAAAGAAGCGAAAAAAGAAGTCCAAAAACCAGTGCAATACTATAAACGGTCATGCATGTGGTTACCTATACACAAGTCGTGTAGACGATAATAGATAAATGGAGAGAACATTGGAAAACGCTAACTCTTTTTTAAGCTTGCCAAGCAGCAGGGTACAGGGATGGAATTAGTGAATGACAGTGAAGGATGACGAGCTTGACGGTACACATCATCTGAATAATATATGTTTTGATCTGGCTGTCGGTTTTACATTTTCACAACTTTCCTTTTAACTGATCATGTCAAATGTCAACACTTAGCAGAGCGGTGACAGACTGTTCCAGGGCAATTTGGACGCGCGTGTATGTAGGGGAGCGCTCAGGAGGGGTCTTGAATGGAAGTGACGACAAGTAAAATACCGTATCTTATAGGATTTGTCAAATGATAATGGTGACAAAGATGGGTTCCTGTCATTGCTTTTGGTGAAAGGAGAAGATAGAGGATAGAGCCAAAATTACCGATAGAGCACACTAAAAATAAAAATGACAAGATAAATAACTGGCCGTAGTTGTACACAATTTGACAAGGGATTCGGAGCGTATAGGAATGTAGAAGGTATAGCATATATATTTTCTAGATGTGTAGCACGCGTTGCTTTTGTGAGCCCCATTTTCCCGTGAAAAGATAGATTTTATTTTTAAGGGAAACAATGACCCTTGAATCTCCTCAGATTTATGGGAGCCAGTCATCGTGATCATGATCATCTGCCCGAATTCAAGTTGAAGGAGCTAAAAATTCCATTCTCCTTTGTACTTAGATTTCTGGTACTTTTCTCTTTTTCCTTTTTAGATGAGTTTTGAGGTAGGTAGCTAAGTACGTATACCTAATATGGTCTCTCTGAGTAATTGGCGATTTTCAAAGGAAATCACGAAAGAAACAAGGGAGAAAAGAACAAAAGAAGAAAGTGGAATTTTAAGGAGATAACCCCAGTTTCCTTGAAGTAGCCAAAAAGATCCTTTTTCATTTCTTTAATTTCTTTTGAGCATGACTTTTTGAGCGCATTACACAAATGATTTTGCTTTCCTGGAAATCTGTCTAACAACATCCATTAAAATTTGTATGGGCGTTTATAAAAGTATACAGAGACTGCTTGCCCCTCCCTATCCAAATTTGTAGTGTACTATGAGGACAGTGAAAGTATTTTTAGACAGATGCACTTCACCCTACTCCCACCCGCAGAAGCGAAAAAATGCATATCACTGACAAGTTCACTCGGACTGACAGTACAATTTCAACATGAGTCTGTCAGTGTGGAATGAATCTTATTTAAATACATTCCAACTGCAGCTCTGACCCGACAAGCATCACATCACGTTACCGTCAACAACATCAAGTAAATGGCGATAGTCAAAGTAATACTATAACTTTCCGTTAACATCATTAATGTGTATTTGTACTTTCTATTTGTGTCTGGTTGTGCTGATTTTAGGAGTGCAGGTCCGTGTCATGGCGGCCCTGGTAATGTGATGATAATGGTATGTTTGCATTTTGAATACGTATCTACAAGGGAAAGTGGCGTGGTAGTTTTAGGAGTGCAGTCATTCGTGGGGAACGAAAATACACATGAGGCCCACTTTGAAGTTGCATTTTTGTTTTTGCATGCACTCTTACAGCAGCTTACATCTAGCACGCTAAATCCTACAAAAAGTTTATCTACTCCATTCCCCGCCTACAAATAGGAAAGTGTTTTCTTGGTGCAGCTAGGGAATATTCTCATCTGAACAAATCCACAAACTTGAACCTAAAAGCTTAGTTTCATCAACCAGACTCGGCAGCATATTGTATTTTTGTTCTTGTTCGACTTACGTAGCTTTATATTGTAGTAAGCTGAATTGGCACAACAGATCAAATATGAGATTAACTTTTCTTTCGTACCCAAACTCATGTAGGGGCAATGTGATATACTATGCAGTAAAAGTAAAACTACTTTGAAAGAATTAACGACAACTTGACCAAAGAAGTGAGACGGTTTCGTAACAGCAAGTCTATGCAGTGTTTCGAATATTGTAGTAGCGAAGAAAGTCAAAATGATAAATTTCTCACTTTCTTTGAACAACATACGCTACTGCGTGTACCCATTCCAGGCCTCACTGGTTTGTTTAGCAAAAGTGGTTAAACACATTATATTACGGTATGTACATTACGTTTCTGTCACTTGATAAATGTAAAACAGTCAGTCACGCTCCTTCCGTAAAGAAGTAAAGTCGTGAAAAAGACAGAGGGAGACGCGAGAAGAAAAGTGAAATTATTCTTTTTCTCTGTTGCCTTGCACACAATGCAAAACCTACTAGGCATATATCCACTTGTTTCATGTCATTAATCTTTTGACGTGCGATTAAAACTGGAATGAATTCGTTATTTTAATGCGCTCTTCTACTGCTTCTCTACAACGAGGACCGCTTTTTCTTTTCTCTTTGCTCCAACCAAACTCTCTTCGCCTAGCCAAACCATTGTCCTTCTGTAATGTTCACCGACTTTATATGTATCTCGTAATGCTTGGTAATAAATGTATCTACTTTAATTTTCCTATTCGTCAGTCCCTCTCTCAGTCACTTCAAAAAGCTACCACCACCACTACAACTTGTTGTGCATCTTGCTTTGTATAAAACCTTCGGTTTTTACGGGCAGATAAGTCCTTCCTTTTCATCGTGTAAATCTTCCTTCTACAAGTACATAGTACACGTTGTAGTAAAGCCAAAGCTTAATGTATTCCGTCCGTGAACAATTTTTATGCGAGCTGTGTTCATGGTAATTACCTCACAGCTTGCAAGCATGCAATGTGCAAGTATATAGTAGGTAAAAGTATGCAGTTTTAACAATTTATGCTTTGAGTAAACAAGGCCTGATTGCATAACACACAAACAAACACACGAGTGGGAGGTTGATAGACTTTTTTTATCTGGAAAAAAGGCTGCTCGCAAATTGCTAAACATACTTTTACATTAGTTGCGCCATTAATTTATGCATGCGAAAGGTCAAAGGATACCTTTAGCAGTTTACAAATACATTCGTTATCAGAATGGGGCACTGCTAAAACTCCATTTTCCATTAGTTAAAGAATTGAAAAAACAAAAGCTTTACCCTTAACAACTTGCCGTTTCTCAGAGAAAACAAGGAAAACGGAAAACCGCAACATAAACAATGGTATTCGTAAAACAAAGGATAAACCATTGAACTAAACCGGAATGACGACAGAGCCCCGCAGAGAGGCCAAGTAAGACCTCGTGCACAACGATTGTTTGTTCTTAGAAACATCTTAACTTGATTTTGCCAAATTTAAGGTAAATGCCCCTCTGTTTCCAGAAACATGATTATCAGATATGGCCTTTCCTCAAAATAAATAAATATTACAACGCTTTGATACAGTTTCTCCCCAGCTCTTTTCGCTTTTACCAGTTTGGCATAATGTTGATATTGCTTACTCATTATTACCGTGAACAATTCAGACGCAGAAATACCGGCTAACCCGGGCCCGGTTGCATATCTGCGAACACGAAGACTGGAGACGAACAAGGATATTAATTTTCTATTGTGCATTGTACACAGCCATTTTCCTTTGACTTGGTTTGCAATGCAACGAAAACTGAAAACTACAAAATTTTGCTTTGAAACAAGAAAGACGGGTAGTAAAAATATAACCAAGCACAATAATAATAGTAGGGTACATGCCAAAAACTTTCACACTTTTTGGTCTCACCGTTTGCTGTTGCTTATATACTACTTGCAATAGCTTTTATACCTCATTCATGGTGTTTACGTATGAATGTCGAAATGAAAGATTATGAGTTTGCCAAAAAAGCATGCAACATTGTTGGACAGTGCTGCCGGGTTCATAGATTCTAGACGAGGAGAAAAAGTTCCGTAAGGTCTAGTCTCTGATGATGACGATAATGCTGAGTGGATCCTCGTGGAACCTGACACCTCTTATTGGCATAAAATTTTTTGACAGGTTGCTCAAAGTTTCTAATTTCAAATGGAAACCAATACTCAACTTTCCTTTGTGATGCAGAAGCGTTGATTCGGAGTTTGGGAAAAAGTGGCTTCTATATATCTATGCTGCCAGTTAGCACTTTTGATGAGGAGACAGTAGCGCAAAGCAACCCAACATTTTACCGACAAGCAAAAGTGCGAGAAAGTAGCGAGGGCTTTGCTCACTCACACACCTACTCCTGAGTTTCATGTTTGCATTACATTCATTGCTCGTGTGAGAATATTTATACGAACGTGTATGTTTCCACTTTGTCGACAGAATGATGATGAGGTGTTCTAAATTCCTGCAATAGTGGATGAATGGATAGTCTGCTTATAGGTAGTTTCCCTTGTGTAGTAATGCTAACACTATTATATTATTATTATGCCGCATCCTAAGCTTTAATCAATATAAGTGATTAAACCAAGTCTTCATTCAACCTATTTTCCGTGTACGCGACCACCAGCCGGCAAGTTTTCTGTGATTGAAATGTTTGGAATTGGCTGAGAAAGTAGCATAGGATACGTCGGTGAAATTATAGGTGAAAGTTGTATTGCCTTTTAGTGTATCGGTGTATCTTTTCTGCAAATTTATTTTCATTTGCAACTTAATACTTTTATTTGCTTGATGTTTTATGGAGGTTTTTAGAAACAACGTGTTTATTTGTGGCTGATATTCGCAAAAGTTTTAACCTTTTAGCAAAAAGCAATGTTCTCACTTTTAGTCGGAGATTACAATTTATTGAGCAAATTTTAGAAATCAACGCCTGTCTACCAACAGACAGACAAAAGTGCTGACAATGCTGAGTGCGGACAGTTGAAATGAGAACGAGTTGCACCAAAAAGTCGGGTTGTTTTAATAAAAAACTACAATAGAAGAATGAAAATTTCAAAGAACGATTCGAAGAAGCAAATCAACTAGTTTTAACAAACTCTCAGCAAACACGTATCTCTGTTGCATGCACAATATTTTTCGCGTCTCTCAATCATCTTTTTAAATTGGCAATGTCTGACTCCTGCTTTTTGTCTGTCAATAAAAGTATCATGGGAAGTGCTTAGTCATCAACAGACTACAGTGAGAAATGAATAGCATTTCCGAAGTAAATAATAGAAACGAGAGATATCTAAACCTACCACTTTCATCAACCGTGTCTGGTTGCTGCGATGACAAATGTTATTATTATTCTTGTTCAGTCTGATATCAAAAGCAAAAATTATTGCTTTATCTATGGAAAAATTATGAATACTTGGCATGTAATCTAAATTCCAGAGAAACTTTCCAACAAAAAATGAGAACATACATTATTATATGTTGTGCTTTGTGTGTACCACTTGTATTCATTTTATCTGCATTTGTCGTACGTTTGTACGTTTTCGGCGGATTTATTCATACCAAACTCCCATTATTTCATCCTGCCACGACGTTACATGCAGCCCCTGAAATGTGGAAATGTCTGAGGAGGAAGTCAAATATTTACTAAAATAGTTACCCACTTGGGGTAAGGATAAAGTGTTTAGAAAAAAGTCCGAGCTAGCAGCTTGTCATTTTGAGACGAGTGCACTCTCTCATAATATGTACTATTACAAGCACGCCTACAACCCTGTGCACAAAAAAGAAAGATCTTACGTGCCCACACGGTGTTAGGTGGGAGAAGTGTACATGAATCATGTAAAAATGAATGAAACTTTCAGATTCCTTCGTTTTCCCCTGCCCAAAAAAGTATTTTCCTTGTCTTCCTCTTCGTTTCACTGTTTGTTTGTACGTGACATGGATGAGATGGGACGGAATATGAGCTGAATTTTAACAGAAAAAACTCTTTCCTCCCTCTCTGCAAAAGGAAAAAATTATTATTATTGTATCGTTTTGCAAGTGTGTGGTAATGGTAACCCGAATCCCCTCTGTTTAGTTGCGCTACTTTGCTCCTTCTAAAACATCTGTACTGCTTGTGATAACACTTTTAAGAAACAGGAAACAGCTAATGTCAAAAATAAGCCCGTCATAAGTCTAGGATTTCACAAAGTGTTTCCTCTCTTCCCTGGACGGTTTTGTCCATCTTGCAACCCTGAACATGAAATGAGCATACAATTTACTGGAGTCTGACAATTTCTTCCTTGCTTTTCTTTATTTTCTTCCTCTTGGTGAAAAATGTTTCCTAGTTTTGCAACAGTAATAAATCTGGTCAAGACAGATGTACGTAAGTAGCTGAAAAGGCTTCTCCTTACAACTTGATGAACAGAATTAGAGACTGCATGTCTACAATTAAGTTTAGTACTATAATAAAGAAGAATACTAATGCATGCTCATTTTATTTAATGACAAGTATGACAATTCCCATCTTACAACAACTTCAAAATTGTTGATAATGTGGGTTGACGGATTTATTCATCCGGCATAATATGCCAATGTCAAATATAGTACTATTATTTTTTTTTAATTCTCGCTTAATGTTCATAAAGCAGAAGGACAGAAAAACGAAAGAACTAGTAAATAGTATTCATCTATTTGACAATCCTTTTTAAGTCCATTTTAAGGTACGTTATATATACCTATCATATTTGCATGTCAAGTTTCACCTGTTTAAAAGCTTGAGTTTCACCAAAAGCGATAACATTTTCTTTTAAGATTTACATATGGTGATGTACGTAGTGCACACAATTTTTTAGCAAATTTACATCTGCCTTGAAGACAAATAAGCAAAGTAAGCACAAATTTTCCAAGAAAGCAATGCGATCTCTTAAAAGGAAACCGCTTAACCAATGTATATTTCTAGGTATAACCTGTGGCATAAATTGTAACTCAATTTATGTGTATAATTATGGTAGCCCACGAAACAATGTAAAGGGTAATTGGTGGGTGTAAATGCAATAACTCAGCAATGCGTTCCAAAATCGAAATCACAAAGTATCACTATATACTTCGGTACACGACTGAAGTAGAATTTTAAAGGGCAGGTAGCAAGACAACAACAAAACGACAACGTCCAAAACCGCTTTGTCAGGATTCCAGGAGGAAAACAGAGTTGAAGATACAAGTTAATTAGAGTAGCCGGAAGTGGTGGTGTATCAGACAAGAAAGTATAGGATTGAACTTGGGTAGACTTTTACCCAGAATTGTTAGAATGAGTGCGCAAGCGACTGCGAAATTGGACTCTGAAACGGTGCTTCCGAAGTCGGCCCAACCGGGTGCAGACTGGAAGCAAGGGAGGAGAGTGCATGTGAAGTGGTCCTACCTGATTCCGAAGCCGGCCTTTCGAGGTGCGGGTTGGAATCAGATAGGAACCATTTTACATCGATGGGAACCACCAACAAGACCCCTCAAACTACACCAATTCCCCTGATGTCTCTTAAATTCCCACGTCCAACGGGAAAAACGCCCAAAAATAATAAGAGACATAAAAGCGACATCGACCACCAAAATAACAATAGACTTTTACCCAGCCTCAGACTGTTGTTGTCGTATCATTATTTGCAAAAGTGCTTGACTATGCATGCGGTCACGGGCCAGGGGTGCGTTGACAAAAAAACATGCTTCAAAATCACAACTAATAACTATAACATAATGTGCTCGTCGGTTTAGAATAATCAAAATCAAACCATATCCAAGTAGTAACGGATGACGGTATAATCATAGGAATAAATGAATTTACAAGGGGCATTGGAATTCCTTACAAAATGTACTGTCTTGGAATCTCTCAAATTCAATTCGCTTTGATGTTCTTCCAAAAAGCAAAGAGATCAAAATAATTCTGTTGCATAACATTGTAGTAAAAAAATTGAAAATTTCAATTTGAAATACGGTGCAAGTCATAATAATGACTACCGGCTACTAGTAATTCAAATTCAAAATTTGTACAAAAGTCAAACCAATAAATTCCTCAATACTCTTTTCACAAGAATATGTTAACCCTGTCAAGAGTCCACAATATGTCGCTTTTCCGCAAGTGTGTCTGCAGCAACGCATTTTTACTCCTGATTTGCATCTATAAAGGAAAAACGAAACGAACATCAAAAAGAGAAGATCAGCTTGTTTAAATGTATTTATTCTACTCTGGGGCAGTCTGGATTACACTCATTTTACATGTAAACTTTGTTTCCCTTTTGTTGCCATGCTTCATTTACATCATCAAGTGGAGTTCTTTTCCTTTGTATCTTTTTTGCGATAGCCAACCAGCTCCATCTCATTTTTTGGGGTTTTGCGTTTAATCTTGGGCAGATTTTTGTAACATGTACATATGAGCATTTCTGGAGGTGAGGTTTCGCTTGAATTGCAAAGGGATGCAAATTTAATGTCTTTTTGACACTTGACAGAAAAACACTTTTGAATTGTTAAAACGTTTCCTTCGCTTTTGACATCCAAAGAGGTGTCAGTGTACATTTATGACTTGGTTTTATTAAAATGCTACACTGGATTTCAAAGTTAAAAGTTTCAAGTTTTCCCTAGACAAACTCAAATTTAAAATTATAATTATATTAAATATCATTTTTTCCTAAAATTAAAATATGCAACAAGGCCACAGTTTTACAGTTAGGTAAAAATGCCACGCGTGGGTAGGTATGTGTCTTACACGAATTACATTCTTTCTTGCATGAATTACATTCGCAAATGAGATATACATAAAATGAGTAGTTGACAGAATGAGATACCTGTTCCAGAATCACTTAAAAGCGACAGCTTATCTTTTTTAATTTGAAAAATTTTAGACTTGAGTGCACGGAAATGCTTTTACAACTAAAAAAGTAAAATGAAGCTAGATAAGCAGTCCCTTTCCCCTGAACTGTTTCGAAAAACTATTTTTAAAACCATTTTCAACAATTTGCATACATTTTCTCAAGGTTCGTACATGCATTAAGCAAAGTGTTTCGCCTCCCAATCCGCATTTTTCTTTTATTTCCATCTGGGGCTTTGAGACTTGGGCAATGCCAATTTTTTATCTGCCAGAGCCAAGATGTGCGTGTACCGCATTCTACTGTAGCAACGGCTTTGGTCGGTATCCCTTTTCAACAAGGACAATCAGCAAGCGTGTGCTCGCAATTTGTGTTTGTACGCCTGGGAATAGAGAGCTTTCAGTTGGGAAAAGTATACTTTTATAAGATAAGGGGTTCCTTTGAAGTGTTTGCATAAACTGGTTGCTTGGGATAAACTTGGAATTTGAGTGAAAAATGCATTTCGCAAGTATTAACATACTTTGGTGACCAAAGTTTGGTCATATTTTGACTATGACCCCATTAGTATCAGCATTAGCTTTTTAGCGTCATCATCAGCATCGCGCGTACTAGCTAATGTTTTTGGGTTTTCTTTTCAGACGTAAATGCTTTTTGTGTACATTGTGTGTGTACACATTCAAAAACGTATTAGTATTTCTAGTCTAATCTTAAAGTTTTGCCACATTAGTTGAGCAAATGTGTTCTCAGCGCGTATTCTGCCTTGAGCTTAAACAAAAATACAAACTGCCAGCGACGTAGTAATAAAATCCGCATGATGGTCTTGTTTGGTGAGCGTTAACTGGATGAAACAGACAATCATAATCTCAATTTTATTACATTATCACTTTCTAGACGTAAAATAGGAATTACGATGTTCCCAGGCAGAACTGAGTGACGGTAAGGGCATGCTTGGCAGAAGCTTTACACCGCTGGGTTAACGTTTATTAACCTTATAATTTACATTTTTTGCGTTTTTAATGAACTCTTGCCAAAAATCGTAACTTTATAATAAAAGGTTATTTTTGTGAAATAGATACATCTCAACTATTTAATTACAGCAATTCTCTCCTGGAACAACATGCTAGCCTCGTTGTAAACATTTTATACTTAAGCAAGTCGCTATAACATTTTACTGAAAAACACACGTAAAGCGGCCGTATTTCAGCATAATTCATAATTTACAACCAATCGAACCATTGGTCGAACATACCCAAACAAACAGCTAATTTGATTCTAAGATTAATAAGTAATGTGAGACGTAGAATAATCAAGCAGAACGGAACTTTCTCTTTCTCGAATATAACCCTCAGCAAGCTTTGTGCTGTAAGCTTAATTTCCCATATCACATTACCCAATTGGTCGGTGCGGTGACCTGAAACTAGAATTATCTTTCTATTTTTATGCTCTCTTTTTATTTTCACATGCCCTATAATTCGAGATATGCACACATTAAGTCGCATTTTTTTGTTTCTTTTATGTGCATTCTTTTGTGGAAGACATCATCATAAGATGTTGGTATTGTGCTCCTGGGGTAATCATATCTCCGTCATAATAACTTTGTTGTATTAACAAAAGCAGTTAACACCAAAAAGTGTTCTAAATAAACAAAGTATCAAAGTAGCATAGCCCACCGTAATTAAAACAAAAAAATGGTATACTTTATCTTTGAGTGATGGCTTTCTACTCATGTTAGTCAGCAGGGCTTCCTGTGAAGATAGACGAACAGACAGGAGAGTACATGTAATTTAGCAACGCAAGCTTCGTGAGAGAGTCATGTTGGGTGGTGGACAGACATTCCATTTCCTCATGGTAATCCTCTGCAAGTCAGTACTAGTAACGAACATGGTGGACGGTTAGATGGACTTTTTATTCCTATTATTGTCCTTTTGTATTCTTTCTCTGCTGACACGTACTAACAAACTTATAAGACAAACTCTTCCTACATAAGTATACACTGCTTATTGAACAATACCCCGTAAAATGTTTTTTCGGGAGAAAGTGCCCATCTCTACTGCTTTGTATGAAGTAATAATAGTAACACCAACTATAATTTTTGAGCCTCCCAAAATCACCTTCCCGTCCATGACATCATTCAGGGAAGAAAGCAAGAGATAGAGAGATTAATAGAGACAGTGTGAATGCCTTTTAAAAAGCTTTTCTGATTCAATTCTGTGTCTATTACCCGTACTCCTATGGAGCAACAATACTTGTTCGTTGTGCCTTGTAGTGTTTTTGTATCAAAGAGTAAAGCTTTGTTGCACTACTTGCAGATGATGTGCTTTGCCTTGTTTATGCTATTGAGCATAGATAAAAATTAATTATACCCGTGCTCATAAATTGTAAACCGTAATCCTTATCCTCCTGGCTTGATAAACAGCAACAAAATACAATACAGCCGCACTGTGTACTACTATAGCAAGGTTTCGTCTTCCCTTCTTTCTCCCTCTCGCACTGTCTCTTCACACAATGTATGTTCTCCATCCAAATTAAATATGATTTTCTATGATCATCAATCTTTTCTTCTCGTGTCAGGGAGAACAAGAGCGAAAGGGAGAATGGTAGGCAACGTTTTTTCTCTCGAGTTTGTTGTTGCTCAAAGCTTACAGAGAATAGTAGCCAGTATGTATATAAATAGATTTATGCTATAGTAGGCATAACAAGATGAGTATAGAAAAGAACTTCTAAATTTTCATGAGAAAATTACTACTACTACAACCTTGTAGTCATCGCTGTTGGTTGCCTTTGATAGCGAGATGGTGTAAATCACCATGGAATAAAGAATAACAACTGGGATAGCAATGATGACAAAAGTTTAGCATGTCGTCGTCAATATCTAGTGTACGCAGTGAAATGTTTTTTTTGTACAAAGTCTAAAATCTGTCACCATTCTATTATTATATTAGGTGAGTAAATGTATGTACCTATGCTGATTAATAATATATATACAAAAAAACATGTCTCCAAATATGCATGCATGTGGAGCAACGTGAGACGCATAAAAGACAACATTGGACACATTGCATGATTCGTGAGTGCGTAAAAAGAGGATAAACAACAACGATACATGAACTACCCTTCGGTATCTACATACGCGTAATAATCCTATTGGATCAACAAACTAATCTTTTCCTACATTACATACATCGCGACAAGCGTGTTTACAAAATGTGTTCATCTTAGCAAAAGTTTTTTTTTTAGAATTGCATTCAAGCTACATAGCCTGGAGCAGCAACTCCAACAATTCCGTAAATAAATAGAAAATTCACGAATGAACATTCGCCTGGAAATTGGGCAATAAGTGTAAAAACATTTCAATATCGGGTGTATATAAAACAAGTTGTTTTATTTTCAATAATAAAAGTGGTAGGTGTAATTAAAACAGGCTCATTCTGCAGATTTTTTTGAATATTGATTTTATCACTGAATATGTGATAGGGTGCTTTCTCTCTTAAGCTCTTCATTACTGATGATGATAAATCATTTTGGCTGGATGCTGGATTTTGCACCCATTAATCTTTTTTTGTGGAGAAAGGTGTTACAATGTGCAGAGTTGAAGTAACAAGATAATCTTACATTTGAGAAAAAGTTTTCCTGCGTGATGCATTCTGTATATCCATAAATTCTAATAAAGAATTCTGTAGAATGTAATAAAACCTTTTAATTTGCTATTTTTTAAATATAAAACATACATGAACAGCCGTATTGTTGCCGTATATATTAGACAACCACATAGAAATTACATGAGAAAAATACCGTTGAGTCATTTTAACCTCAGTGTACACACTACACTATATTTAGTATGTTTTCAATAAGAAGAAAAACGATTTTTATTCATGTAGGCAGTACATTGGGAATGGAGACAGCCTTCCGGCGACGGGCCAGTAATTATAATGCTCAGTGTTAAAAAAAAATTTCGTGACACGTTCTCTTGGTCCTGTCTTTTCTCTTCTCATAATTTCTTTATTCATTTTAAACGAATGTCACTTTCTTCTGGTGGTTGGGTGGTGAACTCAAATAGAAAGTTCCTGCGCTTCCAATATTCACAAAAGACACGTACAGTAACTTGTTTCGACGCCTCGGCATTGACATTTCGACCAGAAATTAAAATTTTAACATGGTTTTCTCATTACGTTATCTCAGATCTTGTATTTATTCTCAAGAACGAATTATTGGACGACGTAAAAGAAAGAAAAGGAAGGTCGGCTCCCAATGTAAACCTGAAACACTCCAGGGAAAGCATTCAGTTTCACTGCGGCATGCTGTCATTCATTTACATTTTCAAGTACACTTACACAACGGCTTTCACCACACGGGCGAATGAAACTCTATTTTTCACACTTTTTTCTGAGAATTACAAAAATACCGAAATCAAATGAATTTATGGATTATATAAAATACATCAGGTTTATATATACAGTGTGTATGTGAAAACGCCAGTGAATCAAGTGCAGCTGAAAACTAAGGCATTTTACTTTCCCTACATACACGCCACTATTTTGTGTACGTGAAACAGCATTTCCAAATACGCCTTGCCTTGTTGTCTATTTTAAGCGGAAATGGAGTTAAATACATGGTCACCGAAAACTCCTGCACATACACCTTGGTATTTACGAGTGGTCAACTGTTTGCGTTGGGTTTTTACCCTAAAACAACTGTGGCGTAACACGACTCTGTTCTCTGCTTGACTATTCTCTGTAAGAGTAATAATGCCGGTGAACTTATACCGATAGAATCACGGCTCACGACACATTTAAAATGTGCAAATACAAGCGCATGAGAGAAAGGCAGAGAACAAAAAGGATTCACGGGATTTTCTTCTGGAGACGTGTCTCACAGGCTTTCTTTTCACTCGGCCTTAAACGTCAAGTAGCTTGAAAGTCAGTGATGCAGCACAGAGCGAGTAAGCTGAAGTTATTGTAAATGACCATGCCCAAATAAAGACCATACCATGAATGTTTGTTTACATGTCAATGTTTATTTTTTAAGTAGAGAGAAAAACAAGTCGTCCGTGGAATAAGCAAGCTAAGATCCGTTTCATGAGGAGCATAAGTAGTCTTGGGAAATGATTTTTATGTTCATTTCCCCAAGAATATTTACAATCCCGCCAGCTTCATCCAATTTGTTTTGTACTGGACAACAATACAAAAACTGATTCATCTGAGTTATTTATAATATGTACGAGTGTAGGATGACGTTACTGCACATATTCATTGGTTCTGTTGTAACACTTTCACACTCTACTGTGTTGGCTACATGCATAACATTCTAAACGCTCCAGGAGTTTCACTGTGTAAACAGAAATATCGAAGGAGTAACAACAAACAACAACAAGCTGCAATAATGGAAGGAAACTTTGCTTGCGTTCTGAAAAAGCTCCGAATTTTTCTTTTTTTACCTTAAATCCTTGAACACAAAATGGAATAGTGTGTGTTGTGTCAATTGCATGGGAGTGCAGCACCAGAAGAAGGGACAAATTTCAAAGACTTTTCATCATCCACCTAAAGAACAACTGGGGAATAGCCGTATTTGTGAGTATTACGGGAAGAGAAGACTTTTCCAAAGGATCTTTTATTTTGATTCACTTCGCAATGCAAATACGAGCCAGATAACGTGGCCATACAGTCACTTTCAGATTTTTGGAAATAGCATTTTTTATACCGAATAAGCCTTGTAAATAAGTTCAAAGGAAAAGATGCTCTATTACTTGAGTGTGCATAAAGTAAAAAGTTAATAGAGCATCGTAATAATACCCTGACTTTAGACCTCACCAGATATTGGTTCTTGTTTGCTTGCGCGGGTGTAACAGTCGAATGGTTGGTGTTTCTACAAAATGCTACCTACGAGTATGTGTAAGTCCATGCCGTTTCTTTAAACATCCATTTTTCAAGCACTTACGTGTCTCAAACTGCCCCGGTAGTACATTCTCCACCAGATTCAGCAAAAATGCATGTTGTTATAAATCAACAGCACTCACTGGCCCGTATAAAGTGCCGAAACAAGTTTGCTGTGAAGGTCTTCGGAGTACGAAAAAGTGAAAGCTATTGAAAGACTCAGAGAATCTAAACTTTCCTGTTGCGTTTTTCCAGATAAGTTCATCCTTACATTATGATGTGAAATGCTTCCATCAAGTTTATTATTTTCTTGTAAATAATAGTCAAGACGTATGACTATCCAAAAATCCATGGCATTGTACTTTGTGCAGGTTTCCAAGAACTGCAAACTACACGGAGTTCAGTTCAGTACTTTTGATGAATGTAGTATCTTTGAAAGAACACATGAGAGTGCAAGAGTGACACGTTGCGCTTGAAGTAAGACGAAAGCAGGGGCATTGTCTACTTAAATATTTTCATGTGTATATTTTGTTTTTCTTCTGTCTTAACGGTTTATGCTCCTTTGCTAGGTACTTTCTCAGAGAAAGTCTCAGAGAGAGAAAGTTTCTCTTCTTATTTATTTAACGTTGCTTAAACAAACTTGTTTGAAAAGGGACAAATGTTTTTATTAATGCGGCAACTCAACATGACGCAAATTTCTTCTTCTTTTTAAATAACTTTCCCGGAGAGTGTGTGGGACTTTTTAAAGTAGGAAAGCGGCAAAGGGTCCTACCTACTTCTACCTACTATGAACAATGCACGTAGGTATGTAGTTAACTATGCGTCCAGGAAAAGTGGTAAACATGTTTACTATGAGTCAATAACATTATGCAGCGTATATTGCAATAAACCCGTGTCACACAAACAGTACCCAAACAATTCTTTGAATGTCTTGCCTAGTAGTTGCAGAAACGACAAACTTTGTATTTTGCGGGACTCACTGCATTAGCAAACTGTGGTGGAAAAATGACTCGTTACATAGTCCGTACCCTAAACAACAACCTCTGTGTGAACTGCTTATCTAAACGAAATGGAGTTTTTGCCTTCTGTTCACATTTTTTCCTCTCCGAGTTTATCATTCATGACCATCATGAAGTTTTTTTTTGATAATTTAACTCAACACCTAATTCCTTGACTACGTACGTGTACCTACTGTAATTGGTATTATATTATGTTATTCCACTTCCTTTCCCCCGGCCGCCTTGATAGCTTTATCAGTATTGTACAAGCCGTATATTTCATTCCTTCGCTCTGGATTCGGTAGAAGAGAAAGTAGATTCTGTAAATGAGTTCACTAAACCATATAACCAGTAAAGGTAAACCAAAAAAATGCTCGCTGCAAAAGACCTTGTTGAGATTCCACTTAGCCTGGTTTAAAGCCCATTTAGCCCATCTACAATAGGTAAAAAATCTCTATAATAGATAATAGTGGACCCAGGTTTGCTGATTTTGACCCTTTTAGCCCCCAAATAGCCTATGTTTGACCCCAAATAGCCTTATTTTGCCCCCAATTAACAGATTTTGACCCCAAATAGCCTGGTATAGACCCCAAATAGCCTGGTATAGACCCCAAATAGCCTGGTATAGACCCCAAATAGCCTGGTATAGACCCCAAATAGCCTGGTATAGACCCCAAATAGCCTGGTATAGACCCCAAATAGCCTGGTATAGATCCCAAATAGCCCGGTATAGACTCCAAATAGCCTGGTATAGACCCCAGATAGCCTGGTGTAGACCCCAAATACCCTGGTATAGATCCCAAATAGCCCGGTATAGACCCCAAATAGCCTGGTATAGACCCCAAATAGCCTGGTATAGACCCCAAATAGCCTGATTTTGACCCCAAAAAGCCTGGTATAGACCCCAAAAATAAAGTGGACGGACACACAGACACACTACTCGTTAATAAGCTCACCTGCTGACGCAGCGAGCTAATAAGGGTGTGTGGCTATATGCGCTGCAGACCTGAAATACGCTATCATAGCGACTACAGACGCATTAAAAGCGCAAGTTATACAAACCATTAGTTTCATGGTTTGTTCTGGTACTGGCTCTGATGGGGTGTATCATTAGAATGGAAAGTTTGCTCATTTCAAGATACACATAGTAAAGGGTTAGCTTTTACCTTGTGCTTCTTCTGGTGTTTTGTCATTTTTTGTTGTCTTATGTTTCCGTCGAATGGGTGTACAAACGTTCTGAAAGTGATAGTGCTTGCCTTTATAGGAAGGCTGAGTTTTGCGACTAGAAAAAGTTAACTGACGAGTTTTTAAGGAAGACTGCTTTTGTGGACTTTCAAACAACTCGACTGATTTGGAATGAGGTATGTTGCTCCAATTTCAAACCCGAGAAGTGAGGTCAGACCCTAACTCACTCAAAATGTCAGTTCACTCAATCAGCTTTTAATACAATCTAACTCCTGATAGGAAATACTGGCCTTCGACTAGTTTGTTGTGGGACATCCATTAGACAAAAACAGATTTGTTGTTGCGTTGTGCATATGACATCACACCAGAACACCAGGGTTACACAAAATACTTATGAGGTGTTGTTGGTCTGTTTCTTTTATTGGTTAGTTTACTTTAATTGAGCGCTATATATTGTTAGTACGAAAGATGTTTAGGGCGAATAAAATTGATACAGAGTAAAAGGGTTTTATGTGCAGCAAAAAAGTACAAGTTTGTTGACCAAAAGTATTTACAGGCAACAAAAAATCGAAAGAATGATCACTCAGTTTTGCACAAACAAGAGTTTCGTTGTTCTACTATAGTACCTGAAAGAACAATCTGTGCTACTAGAGGAACTCTTTTTTGTGCATAACAACCTTCTTACACACTCGTTGCTGCGTAATTTCACTTAATTGCTGGGATTCCAACAATGAAAAAGAATGATTATTAAGAAAGTTAGGAATCCGTGGTAAAACAAAAGGAACGTGACTTTTCGGGAGAGAAAAAACGAAACATTACTTGAGGCATTTTTTGGTACACAGGCTTGAAATCAAAGGACCAATAGCTTCGCATGAAATAATATCAAATGAAAAGAGCTACACGAATGTAATGAAATTAATCGAGCATAATCCTACTTTATTGCAAGATCGGTTTTTTCCCTGCTTTACTTTTTGTCTTGATAGTTCGGTCATGGTATTATGGAGATAGATGGGATGCGGGTGACGTGATTATGATTATATTGTTTCCGTATGTATCTGAGGAATCAATAATACCTACTTTTATAACTATAATATTGCGTTTCTATAGTATGCTTGTGCACAGCGGCAGCAAGTGTTTGCAACTTTCTCGGCAAAGGATGTGAAAACGTCCTTAAATAAGTTGGGAGAAAGCAAAAAAAGTAGTGAAAAATGCTTCATAAGACAAAGTGGAAAACGAGTTTGCGGAGGAATTTGAACTATGCAAGTTTTGTGATGTAACAGTGTGCTTCCATTCAGCTTTGATTCTCATTTTCCGTCACCAGCCTTTTTTTCTGCAAACTATGGCAGTAAGCATTTTGAAAATTTATAGAGTTTTGGGTTACCAAATCATGTATCCATAAAAACAGTTAGATAGTGTAACTGCGGCCACACTTAATCAGTAAATTATCAAGTACAGACGTTAATAGTGTGATTTGATCGCTTGCGTGAACAGGAATACAATAAACCATTGGCAAATGGACAAAATTAAGAATCGAAGCTGGTTGACAAACGCAAACAAAGTTAAATTTTAGCAAATGGACATCATATTCGTAATCTTGTTTGGAATATTTAACAAAGGGCCCAAATTAGGGCCTAAATAATTAAATTTAAACTAACGGACATCATATTTGTAATCCTGGTCAAAAACGGACCTAAAATCATGTGTCACACATGATATATCCATTAATTTGGAAAATTTAACAATTAAGGCCTAAATAGTCAAATTTTAACAAACAAACTGTGGATTCATAAGCCCGGTCAAAAATGTACCTAAAATCATGTGCCGCATGATATAGGTTCTATGTAAAAATGTTTGACCGTTGGTGACCTCTGACCTTTGGAGTTGACCTATTGACCTGAAATTCATAAGGGTTCTGTCGGAGGTCCACTAAAGTCTGTATACCAAATTAGGTTGGAATCGGATTAGCCATTTCGGAGAAAAACGTGTTCGGACGGACGGCCGGACGTCCGGAACAGGAAATTAGAAAGAATCGTCGATTCTTAATAAAAAGGGTCCAACAAATAATATATTTTGGTATTTTAGATACAAGCAATGCCAAACGCAGAAGGAATGTCGTACAAACTGCCATGTACAATGGAAGTGATAGAGTGTTATTTAAATGAGGTTGGCATCATCATCCAGTGTCCCTGACGTTCATGTTTTGGAACTGTGCTGTCCACTGTGTCCACTGTGTATCTCTGTACTGCTGAACCTTCTGGTGAAGAAAGTATCTGTTAGCTGGCAACAACATGTGTAGAAAGTGTATCAGCATAAAATTGACCTTCCTTGACAACATGAGTCCAAACTTGCCAAAGCCAAACAAGCCTACGTGTACAAGGAGAAATTTTGTAGCATCGAAAAATAAATATTTATTTACGAACTTTTCGACTTTTATTAAAGGCCAGTCGGGATTCCTTGAAACTATTTGCACAATACATGGTACATTTGATGCGAATCCGTGATAAATTATCAAGACATTTATATTTCCATTGATTTATTCATATAAAACGAATGGCTAACACTTTTCCCAAAAAAGTAGGATTGAAACATAAGTATCAAAGAAAAGTGGGCGGAGATTATGAAACTGATTCAGTTTCGAATGTCACTAGTCTTGTGACATGTTATGTTTGTAGTAGTCTGCCTTGAAGTCAGTTTATTTAATCTGCTCCTTGAAACTTGTTCAATCCAATGAAAATAATCACAGCCTTAGGACAGTTTAACAATTTGCTCACTTAAAGGGAAAAGGGTAAGCAGTTGTTGAAATGGCGACTTTGTAATAGAATAAAAACGCCTACTTTCAATAAAAATTTATAAAACCTAAACTAACATGGCATCATTATCATGTCCGCTTGTTCTTTCATTCGGGAAAAGATACTATTCAGTCATCATTGAATGATTAAAGTTAATCCAGAGTCAGTGCAGACAGCCGGGAAAACGTGAAAATGTTGTCTACATAATGATTACTTTCACAATACAACCTACGTCATAATTAAAGCCCAAAGAAAGAAAAATAGTAGAAACGAAAGATATTACAGCGTGTGCCTAAAGTGATGGACGTGGAATCTGCTTAATGAGATTCACTTTGCAAAGTAATACGATTCATCTGTCTATCCAAATATTATACAGCTAGTTAGCCCTGAAGCTTTCTCCTTGTGTAAGGCAATGTGCTATCATGAATCATGCTATTTTCATTTACAGAAAAAATCAGAATCAAGGGGCTCATATGAGCGGCAAAGCTTATCTTTTATCCAATAATATCATCATTTACATCAGATACCATATGACAGGTCTATTATCTATTAAAAACAAGCAACACAATATAAAGTAGAAAAATGTTAAAAGCTCTGGTAATGGCTTTGACAATACATGTTTACGGCACAAAAACAAGCTTCAATTTGAACTAAAATATCATCACGTTAATCAGTCAACGAACACATTGAATGACGGCGGCTGCGTTGCACCGTGACCTCACGAGGCGCCTCTTAAATGCAATGATTTTTTGCCATAGATAAGTGCTACCAATTAGCGCAGCAAGCCGCGTCGGCGGACATGAAGCATTGAAATAAATTGGTCCAGACGAGACATGAAAGTAAACAATGCAATTGCGGGCATACAATTTCATTTGAAAGTGAAATACAAGGTACAAGCAACGATTTTCATCCACAAATGCAATATATATTGCACATTGCACGCCTATTATTTTGATGGATAGCAATTGTAGGAGTACAACAAATAGCACATTCGTAAAATAATGTTTTATGTTTGAACCGCAACTGCAGAGCACATTTACCCAGCTACATGCAGTCTGGTAGCAATTTAGAGTGCACTTTTCCTCCGCCATCAACATCATAATATTGATGATGAGATGCTGCTGCTGCTTTCCCAGCCGTCGCCTCACTCACCACCGCCATCATGATCACTCCAACTGCCGAAAAGATGAGGTTGTTGATAAGCATCATTATAGAAAAATCAATAACCACTTACTAGAGCCCATAGTGAGAAAGTACAAGCAAAAGATTTATCACCACTTTCTCCCGTCCACTTGCTGAGAACTATTGTATACAACAATATATTATTGTCTGTGTGCTTTGACTTTGTTACAGAGTCCCATTTGCACACATATTTCACTCTCAAGCACCCATGGCTTACCTTAACCTACATCCCTCTTCTCAACGCTACTACTCACTTACTGTCATCCATTCTTAAACAAAAGCAAAGAAGCATCTGGAGCGGAAGATGTTTCTATAATGTGATGCTGATAAGCAAGCTACTGGGCGCGAAACGCATTATTATTACCATTTTCTTCATTTTTTCTGGTCCTGTCAAGTGCTTCATGAAGTACTTTAGTGATTCGCCGAGTAAGATAATGCAGTATGCAGTCGCGTTTCTCATAACATAACTGGCATTTGATACAAACATAAAAAGGGAAACACAATTTATAGCCTCACAATCTGAGCCGTTTCCCACCAGGTCAACTGACTATCTGGCTTGGCAATGTTGCTACGACATTTTAAGCTTTTTTGCCAGTACGTTATCTCTCTTGTAGGATTGACAGCGGACTAGACTAACATGTTTTCCTTTCTTGACCGTGACTCGCTTTTCCAACTCACGTTTTCACTTCTTTTGTAAATTGACTTTACCACTACAACAACCATTACCCCGCCATTACGCTATTTGAACAACCCGTGCCGTGTATATAAACTCCTGGATGATCATGAAAATGATGGTGATGTAATGTTATGTAGGTTTGTAAAGAATTGCACATTTTTATCCTGTGATATCATAAAGCAAAAAGCTTTCTTGGGTTATTTTCTACCATCATCATCATATTTTCCCATTCTGTCAGTAATCACAAAATATATCCCGCCGAAACACGGAACAAAAATGTATTCAGTCACAGTCTCCCTTGTAATGCCCACAAAATACAAAATGTGCACCTTCTTTGCTTTCTCCTTTTCCTCGCTCCTGGATTTTCAGCAGAACAAACTGCACTAATAAATAGCAAGCGGATATCAAAGAGGCAGAGAAAGAGAGAGAACCGAGCCCTTTTAAAAATGAACTGCTTGCCATGTTGTGGCATTGGCAGCAGGAGCAGTAGTGCTCGTTTGGAACATGAACCATGTTTTCCGTTTTATTGATAAGCACATTTTTATTATTATTATTAGTATGATTATAGTTTATGTCTTTGCACATTATGGACCCTTTTTCTCCGATACAAGTTGTATGTTTGTGTGAGGAAAGACTTTTAGCTAAGAAACTTAACCGTTTTACACTGTTTACTCCTCAGCTGCATCACACAAGAGCGACCAATCAAACCAAATGGATCGACCAGGTCACGGCAGAATATACATTGAGTAGCGCACAGCAAAGTCATATTATGATATTTTTATTAGTATTATCAGCCTCATGTTATTGTGATGTGCTCTATACAGGTAGCAATCCTGAAAGCGGCAACCAAAGTGAGCTTTATATTGTATAAATATATGTTCATAAACACGCTCTCAAGTTAGAGCACGGAGAAAGCGATGATGTTGATGATGACAGATAGGGGGTACGCTGGAAATGGAAGAAAGTGGAAAGAAATGGATCGTAAAAAAATTCCATTGTTCCTTTCTTCAGCAAAGGGAAAAGCACTAGAGTGCATCAAGCAATGGAGTTGAATTGGCAATCACTAAGGATAATAGCAGCAGTTGTTGGGATAATAGCATTGCACACGTATTAAGCGTGTCCCTGCATTTGACTACAAGTCAAATAAAAATAAAAATAAATAAATAAAGAGTAAATCTTACCAGAAGGATGTTCTTTGGTCAATTGCAAAACTCTCTGATGGTAAAGCAGTTACTTACCGCAACCAAGTAAACGAACGAAAAGTGGCATAATATGAGGAGTGAGAGGGGGTACAGCGCAATAATCTCATCAAGTCATCTAGATTGTGCAACCACATGTGATGATGTTGTGTAAGTGGTTGTACAATAGATTAAGTAATCTAGATAGTATAGTATATAACAACCCGATTAGATGCTTTTCTTTCTGCCAAGAGAGAAAAATGAAGTCAGGGTGTGCATTGTGCTACTATGTACATATTACTAATGTTGTAATTGAATACGGATGGACTCGTTTTAATGGTGACTTTTTTGTGTACTCATCGCATCATTGATTGTATAGAAAAGTCATTCAGCTTGATAGTTATGAGATAGAAATTCCTTTAGCATCATTAAATGAAATAGTAGTACACATATCGGCCTCAAGTCGTTCTTTGTATATGGGTTTCATTAGTGCTTGAGTGAATATAAGTGACTGAATGGTGTGGCTGGCTTCCAAAAAGCTTGCGACTTTATTGGATTCTCCAAACCTCAGGGACTTTATCGTCTTTGGTTTTCCTTTCCACGTTCAATTTGCAAACGTCGCAAGTTGATGGGGAAAAGTGTGCCCTACACAAGACGTGATTCCAAGAATGCTTGGCGAGTTCATCCGTTTCTTGCATTTAAAATGGCAAAAATACTCGAGTAAAATATGCAGAGTGTTTGAAACGATTTTCTCTGAGAAAACCGCATCGAATAGGTAGTGCAACAAGAAAAATCAAAATTTAAGTAGGACACGGTTTCGTTTTGTCACACAACTTTACCTAAAGGAGTGTTGCACAAAATCTATACACATGTATTCTGTAGCTCTTAAAGTTTAGTTGAACGTAGCATCAATCTAAAGGGAAAACTAACCCGTTGCACTTCCTCTGCCTTAAGCTCACAGTAGAATTCTGTAGTTTCCCACAACTGTCAATTTGCAGTCCTTCAACATCCATAAAACGATACTTTTTCAGTAGTCAAACTTTACCTGCCTGAGTATGCAGTGTAGAAACTTGTCCTGCCTTGAAGAAAAGCCGTATAAAAAAGTTAACTACATCATATATTTTTTTCTATCCGTCTAGTCAAGCATCTATACATATAAACGCATACATACTATGTATTATATATATTATATGCTACCACATATATTATAGAGTAATTGGTTTAATTTACCACTCCTCTTTGGTCAGTAGTAAAAGCGCTGGTGTGGTGACGATGACTCTGGCTCTGTATAGAATAGAAACCAACTAAAAATCTTAAATTTATACGGCGAAAGAATGAAAAACGCTTGTTCCATTTCGCCACCTTCAGCCCGTCAAAGCAGGAAAATCCTACTCTGGTTTTTATTAGTCCTTTCAGTCCTTTCTAATGATCTTCCAGTGGAACTTGAGCTAGTGGAACTGGAGACTTTCATTTTCATCCCAACATCTGCAGAAGACACCCTGGTTTTTGCGGACAGATATACGGAGAGAGAAAAAGCTGGAAAGAATAAGTTGTTCCATGGAATCTTACTATATACTTGTGACTCTTTATCATCATCCTTGTCAAAAATAAGATTAGTACAGAGATCACCCAACCCAGCAAGTCCGTCATGTTTGCTCTGTCTCCTAGAGATGAGTAGGTATGTGAGGTGTGTATTAATAGTAGCAAATAGGGTTGAGGGTTTCTCCTTTTGAATGCAAAAGAATGCCGGGAGTCATCTCCGCTTTGGTGGTTGGGATGTTTATGTACATCAAAGATTCTCTAATTAGATATCTGCAGGATCTACGAGTCGGAAGATGCAGCTTGTCAGAAGCAGAAAGTGGAAGACCAGAGGCGCTATCCCGTTCATTATTATTATTAGAATTAGCTGCCGACTCGACTGCTGAACCAAGGTTAATAAGTCGTCGCGTACTCAAGTGTCGGATAGATACGGTAACTTTTGGAAGTACGAGATGCATGAGACAAAAGTTTCGAGTAGGCTTTTTGCGAAATTTCAATGATTATTATATAATAGGGCTGTGAAAAAGACAAGGGCAATGGTTTATCCGGATTAATTGGTAAATTCCGTCGAAAGCTTTCGTTTTCAGCTTATCTGATAATTAAAGAGATCCAAACTCTATAAGCTTTACAGCTTTTCAACTCCACAGCAATAACGCTCAAAATTAGCTCATTGTGTCACATTTGTATATAAAATTGGCTCTTTTTCATCCCATTCTATAAGTTTCCGCGTTTTATTAGGTAACGAAAGCTACTAATAATTTAACATAAACCATCCGTTTGTCCGTGCGATATCTTTGTAATGGTTCCTAAGGATTTCTACGAAACTTGGAAAAACAAAGTTGTCGTACACTAAGAGGCAGCTAAATCCAAAACTTCATGTCATCAGGACAAAGTGGTCAAATGTTATGAGGTCACAAGTCACAGTGGCAATCTTATTCCCATCCTAACGATGGTTTGTGCCTTTCATTTCTAAATTTTGTATCTGGCACAGGAACGTTAGTCGGACTATTTGTTTGTTGATCAGTAATGATGGGTGCTGAGTTTCATTTTTCAATGTGAAAAATCGAATAAATATTAAATTGTAAAAATGTAAACTTCATCAATGACACAATTTAATTCATTAGAATTTAGGTCCATATGAAACTATGTATTTTATAAAATACCTGCTTTCGCTACTTTGCTATATGTGGGCATGTTTGTTGTTCATCCTTTGACAAATACGTTTCACAGTTGTGCCTCCGTATGGAATCTATAACCTTCTAAAAGTTACTATTATACCTTTATACCACTCTTTAATTGCCTATGTCGCTAGGAATTTGTTAATAACTTGCTGTTCATGAGTTGGAAATTGTCAAATCTTGCATTTGCTGATTGCTATAACATGTTTATACAGCACATTAGTTGTAAAGGGTAGCAATTCATCTACCCTTAAGTGACTTAATATATTCCACATAACTTCAACTTGACAAACACGCTTGGCAACTTGAAAGGTTCAGCTTTATACTATGACGATTTTATATTCCAATGCATTTCTATTAGAGTCTATTGTGTCTTTGTGCTGGGCCTCAAAGAATGAATGCAAGATTATTTCAAAAAGCCATATTCTTTTGCTGCCACAGTTTTCATATTGCACAATATCTAGTGTTAATACGCTCGACACTTTGCCAGTTTTTATAACGAAACTTCTACAAGAGAAACGCCTTTGAGGTGAAAAGCAATCTCTAAACTAAATAGTCATACCTTCCTTGAATATGCAAAGAGTAATCATACCTCTCACAGTCAAATCTGGATTCCTATTAAGGTTTGAGGTCCAATTCACGTTCTTTCAGTTTTGTGATTTTGTCATACTCAACCGTTTCCTTTATCCACACAAGGATAACCTCATTTGTGATCAAGTAGAGCATTTGTGATCAAGTAGAGCGTAGTGCACTAATGACATCCTGTTGATGCATAAGAGACTTTGGGCTTAGAGTCTAAAATGAGAACGCTGAAAAAATATACGTGTATCTTAAAACATAAGCAAAGAGTCTACGTAGCTGCGTCTTTGGAGGACACCGTTTTTTGTTGCTGCATAAGCCTACTGAAGTAAGCATGTGGCAGCATAGTGCCACATTGCTACTTCAGTGGGCATATGTATTGGTTACTGAAGTGGGAATGTGGCACTATGGGAGAATACATGGGAATGGTGGCACTATGGGAGAATAAATGGGAATGGTGGCACTATGGGAGAATACATGGGAATTGTGGCACTATGGGAAAATACATGGGAATGGTGGCACTATGGGAAAATACATGGGAATGGTGGCACTATGAAAGAATACATGGGAATTGCGGCACTATAGTGCCACATTGCTACTTCAGTAGACATATATATTGGTTACTGAAGTGGGAATGTGGCACTATGGGAGAATACATGGGGATGGTGGCACTATGGAAGAATACATGGGGATGGTGGCACTATGGGAGAATACATGGGGATGGTGGCACTATGGGAGAATACATGGGATTGCGGCACCATAGTGCCACATTGAGACCTCAGTGAGCAAGTTTTACACAGAATCCTTATGGCCGATCTACAGTGGAACAAACAATTGATTCACCATGAAGTCCCAGCGATATCAACCGTACGCGAACCGAGCCAGGGTTACCAACTTCGACCGACACTGCCAAGCATGTGGAGTGGTAATCAAAGGAGCCGCCCACCAAAAACCATGTAAGTTTTTTTTATAAAAGTTTGTATTCAATTTATAAGTTCTAATCTAAGATTTTGTTTGTTTTAGTATCCTGCTTCAAGTGTAAAGCGCCGCAAGAAGGACGTCAAGGGTGGATGGAGAACGGATGGGGTCGATGTGCCGACTGCGACAACTGGATGCACCGGGATCATGCCTACTGCACGTGTGGATTTGCAAACCAGGAAGCCATAGAGCGCCGACGGATGCAGCAGGAAGCGGGTCGACAACAGGAGGAGCATCGTCGAATGATGGAGGTACGGCAGCTCCGGGAGCAGTTGGCCCAGTCTGAGCGCGCAAACATGCGGCTGCAACAACGGATTGACGAACGGGAGGAGGAGGATGCCCTGGCAGCTCTGGACCATGTAGGGTTAGGTGAACAATAAGCTGTATGTTGTATTATTGCTTTGTACTATTGTCACAATAAAAAAAAAAATAAAAAAAAAAAAACAAAAAAAAAAAAAAAAATGGGCCGTAGCTTGCAGCAGCTAGATTGCAGCATAGTGCCACATTGCTACTTCAGTGTGTACATGTTGCGAGGAAGAGTGAATGCCTTTATGCAAATTGTGGCAGTATGGAATTTTAGCATGTTGTGAGGTAGTATCAGATGAAACAATGCAATGGTGTCCTCCATACGCTTGCAAAAATCAACCAGTCTCTTTGCTTTTGTAGCATTGGTCAGTAGCCTCCTATGCATTACTTTAGTAAAATTATTTATTTTAAAAAATATATGAATTTAAATTGGACAATGAAAGCTACAAAGCAGCACAATGCATGTTCCTAAAAACGTTCCTGCACTTAGTGCAGGAACTGGCCCCCTTCTAGTAGTTTATACTAAAAATTACATAGCCAGTTAGGTGTGTAATCAGCACTTCGAAAATCCGGAATATTAAATGTTAAATTTATCCAGAAGCAAGGCCAACTGCTACTTAAAGAGGCGGTGTAGCAGAAAGCACAGGATCATAATCTCATTGAGATTCATTTTCACGGACCTTAATATTGCAATTTTGCCTTTTAGCTTTGTAGTTTCTTCCTTGTCTGCAGTCCCAGTTTTATGCCAAGTTGATCATCATCATCATGGCCATTTACATCTCCTCAAAATCCGCAGTAAAGACCATAAAGCCGAGTAGCGCTGTTCATTCATGCGTCATCGTTTTGCAATGGCTGGCGAAACAATTTCAAAAGAAATGACGGAAAATGTTTTTCTTTTTATCACTTTCCCTGAGCACTCACTCACTCGCATGGTAGCAAAATTTGAAGAAAAAAAACTGCCGTAATAAATTAGCAACTACTCACTTGCCAGCCAACTGAACTGCCATTTACCTTAACTTTCCCATTCCCTTTTTCTCTGGCTCATGGTCACATCCAGAGATAAAAAGGATTTTGAACACATGGCGAGATATTTGTCATTCTGAATATTTCCGATTCGTTAACTGGCTGTCAGTACTGAGCCTCTGTATACTTTTCCGGTAATGTGATGGGTTGTGATACGAAATTGACAGATTTTCCTTGTGTGCCACCACTCATTTGTTGGAAGCCAACCTCTTGCACTTCATAAATTGACTTGGTAGTAATAGTGGTGGATAAGTGAAGACGATATATTACGATTGATGATGAGTGACAGCATGTATAGCAAAACCTCAGAAATGCATGTCAAATGTTGGTAACATGATCACATCCTGCGTACCACCACCGCTACTGTTACTCCATCTCAATTCCCCACTTCCGTCCTGAAAGCATTTTCTCAATGAGGCAAGTAAAACCCGCTACGCCAAAAGCTTACAGCTGTCACTAGAACGGGGCCAGTTCCTGCACTAAGTGCAGGAGCGAAATACATACAGAAATCCTATGCTTCTAACAACTTTGTATTGTATTGTATATTTTATTCAAGGGTTATCTGCATTCAGACTACATTCTGATTTTAAATACATAACACCTTATAGGTCATTCAATTATACAATGGAATCGGGTTAACAATCAAGTCGTAATAAATTTATATAAAACGAATTTTTCTACAAACACGTGACTACATAAATAAAAATTTTCTTTCATCTATTATAATTTAACTAGATTTTGCTTCAAGCTACGCATTGAACACCAATTACTAAATGCATTTAGTATTTTTCACTACCTGCAATTTGTTTGCCTTTTATTGAATGTTTCAAGCGTGCACAGTATTGCAGTTCAAGCTCTTTTGGTTCAAAAGTATTGAGACATTCTTATATCTTTAACACCTGCCGGGCACAATAAGCAGACCTAACTTCCAAACTTAACGAACGCGTCAAGCACCGTTTTTATCATCGAAGGACCTGTAAATTTTTGCATCTCCCAAGCACCTTGCCATGCACATTTCAGAGCATCCAAGCATATGCTAGATACCTTCTTTTAACATTCTAGCAACTACCAAGTACCGTCGTCCCAGGAAAATCATGCTGCATTTTTGATGCCATTTATGATAAATGTTTCTCTTAAATGTAAAGAAACAAATAAAGCTTCTCACTTTATGCAAGCGCTAAGCGGATAAAATCTTGCCGCCACGCAATATCCTGAATCAAGGTTTAAATAATATTTGGTATAGGCATGATTAACATTAACCCATTCATTTTAGATATCTCAATTAATCGGTTATCTCAAAGTGGAGCGGATTTTTGTGTTTGGTGTTGCGTGAAGCAGAAATGATTTTATAAAAAAACCTATAGTATAGTTATTAAATACTCACACCAAAAAATTATTGACGACCTTTACAGAAAATGAATTTCTCACCCTTTAATTAGCCTACATGCCAAATTTGAGCTAAATCTTTGTAAAAAAGTAAAAAATCTCCCTGGGGTATTACTGCGGGGGTAATTTCTTAATTTTGCGGAATTCTCTTTTTTGGTCTGCACACAAAATTTGACCTTAATCCATTCCAAAATGAAAAAACTACCCCTGGGAGATAAGCCCTTCCCCCAGGGAAAATTTGGTAATTTTGCTAAATTCCCCAACCCTTAGTTGGTCTACATAACAAATATCTGCTCAATCCGTCAAAAAATTGCATTACTACAATTATGGTACATGGTCTGTAGTGAGCATACATACTATCAATCATATACGGTGGATTGGCCGTAAATAAGCATGCAAAAAACTTTGCGACCGCTGGAATTCGACCTCGTGACCCTTCACATATTTGTCGGACACGCATGCCGCACGGCCACAACTGCTTAGGTAGTGAAAGGCATGAGTAAAACAGTAACAGAGCAGTTGTGTATCGGCACTGACAGACTCCGTCATCGGGCTTTATAGATATTAGATTTGTTATAATAATCATTCCAAATATGAATACTATTCCATTTAAGAGAATTTTTATATTGGAATATTAGGTGGTATTTTATATATATTTAGGCCCTCATTTCTGAGTCCACTAATTGAGTACCAATCTTTGAATAATGGACTGTGTCTTGCTTTAAATATGAACTTTAGAGTTAAGATTATTATTCGCTCACATATTGTAAAGAGTCCTATTTTTTCATACAAATCAAATATGTTTAGTTTGCTAAAATCTTTTGATTTTGAGAATCACTTTCTATTTAATGTTGGATAGAAATAAGAAATTAAATGACGTCTAATTTTACTTTGGAATTTTTTAACATATGAGGAATTGTTTGGTGACCAGAATATTAGTCCATAACCCATTATGCTCATGTAATATGCTGACAATACACTAATGAGAAATTTTTTACCGATCATTCTCTTAATGCTATACAGTTTTGCTACAGCAACAGCACAATTAAGTTTTTTATCTACGTTTTTCTAATTGATCCTTTGAAATTGAAATTGTACTTTTATTCGGTCTAGCCATTACAGTAACAAATACTGGTTTACAAACGGTGACCCATACATATATAGAATTTACTAGCTACTTTAAAAATTAAATAATTTAACAATTAACATTACATTTTACCAGTTATCACCTTTCGCAACTTTTCCAAACTTATATTATCAAATAACATTCCCTTTGAGACTTCATTCCACAAGACTATACCACGATAATTCAAAGATTGACGATAACATTCCGATTTAAATTTTGGAAGTACTAATCTGGGTACTTCTGTTACTTGCGAAAGTTGGGAGGTTTTTAATATTTCCTTTTTTATATCTGCATACACTCCTTTAACTATCATCATATCTCTTCTCTGTTGAAGAGTTAAAAAATCATAAGACTTACGTACCTCCTCCAAATCAAATCCAGTCTTTCTTTTTCGCCTAAAATAACTCGGGTAAGTCATTTCTAACAAAAACCTGTCTATCTTTCTTTGAATTACATTTAATTGCACGTTAGATTGAATTGCCCAAATATCAATACCATAATCTATTACAGAATGCAAATGAGCATTAACCATTACTTTGAGTACATTTTTTGTTAAAAATCTCTTAAAACCTCTTAAATAACTAATCTTATTCGTAAGTTTACTTAAGACACTATAATAGTGATGTTTAAAATTAAGATTAGGATCTAAAAAGATACCTAAGTATTTAAAACTATAAACTCTCTCTATAAAATTGCCTCTAATATTTATACCATCAACATTAATCTCGTTCTTTATCGTTCTATCATGTGCCTTATGAATGTACATACAATTTGTTTTTTCAAAATTAATTTTCATACAGTTTTCTTCGCACCAATCAATAATCTTTACCATTTGATCCTCCAGCTTCTTGTTTATTTCTTTCAGGGTGGTACCTTCTACGTATATAACTATATCATCCGCATACATTTGATAATTACAAAACATAATAGAAGCTATATCATTAATATACAAGCTAAACGTTAAGGGCCCGTTTGCACTTCCCTGACAAATCCCATTAGAAAGCGGGTAACAATTTGCTGAACTATTTACTGTAAACACACGGTTTCTCATATTTTCATGAACTATGTCTATATACCAGGGTTCCAGTTTAAACTTGTCCATTAATTTATTTATAAGTATATCATGATTTATGGAGTCAAACGCTTTACTAAAATCAATCATTATTGCACCTACTTTAGTTTTTGGCTTGTCAATACTATTATATATGTCATTTGTTAAGGCCCTAAGTGCTGTGTTACAAGATCGATTTTTTCTATAAGCGTGTTGTTTGTCACACAATTGGGCTTCCACTCTAGTCTGAATACGATCTGCCAAAAATTTTTCAAAGATTTTACAAAAATCAGTCAAAAGTGAAATAGGTCGATAATTCATTGCTAATTTTCTAGAGCCCTTGCCCTTGTAAAGAGGAAAAACATTTGCTTTTTTGAATGCAGTAGGAACTGCTTTACAAGCTAACATTTCATTAAATAGCCATGTCAGCATAGCAAATACAACAGTATTACAATATTTCATGATTTTTAGCGAAATTAAATTCGATGGATTGTGTGATTTTTTAACTTTCAAAGAAGAAACTATTTCTTCCACTTCACTGGGTTTAACTACTATAGGTTCAGTATCATTTAAACTGCTGTCCTTATAGTCATATTCCAACCTATATTTAGTCATTTTGTCCATTAGATCTTCCTTTGTCACCTCACATTTAGGTACAACAAATGTATCAGCTAACAAATCATTGATTTCAGATTTTTCATATATTCGTTTTTTTCCTTGTTCTAAATAAGTAATTGGCTGAGCACCCTTATATCTAAATTTAGTCAACAAATCTAAAGAGTCCCACATGTTTTCTGTTTGGCAATTCTCTTCAAATTTTGTCTTAAAATAATCCCTTAAATGAAAATGGTGGACTCCTAGATGCTTAAAGCTAGATACCAATTCTAATTATGTCCATTTAGTTTAATCTCTCCTTTATCTTTTTTATAAGATTTAGTATCACGGGATTTGTAGAATACCATATACTTTGTTTTAGAAATGTTCCCAACGGGAACAAAAACGTTAAATTCACGTTACATAGGTCACTGTGATATAACGTTATTTTTGGCCACTGATTTTACGTTTATTTCACATTCATCGTTGCAGTCACATTGTATTAACGTTAATATCACGTTAAATCCAACGTGCATTTAACGTGATTTTTACGTTGAAATGTCACTTTCAGCAACGTGAATTCAGTGTACTGTGTATAAACTACCGTATCAGTTTGATAATAATTTTATTTATAAGTTAATTTGCTTATCTAACTACAATATTGCATCGCATTCATTTTTGTTGGTCACAGTAACATCACTAGGTAAATGACCTGTGACCTAGTCGGAACTTCAAGTAGATTAAAGGCTGCATTCACCCAGGTGTCCCCAATGGCAGCTTTGGAACTGGCTGATGACTTTGCGCGCAAACTATTTCAGTGTGTATCAACTAGGAAGGCATCTGATTTATTTGTCGGATAACGCGTTTTTCATTTTATGTCTGTATGTAATTTCGAGCTTTCAGATATTAAAATTTTCTCAAAATCATAAAAAAAACATTAAAATTGGAAGCAAAAAACAAAAGTGACAATTGTCACGTTAATCTAACATGGAATACACTTTCGTATACGAACGTGATTTCTGAGTGACATTATCAACATTAAGACATTGTGACATTTGTAACGTGTAGTACACGTTCTGGACACATGAATTCTTTGAACCAATCTTGCGTAAATATTTATACGTAAATGTAACATTAAGTTTTGGACTTTCTCGAAATTGGTAGACCAAAGCTGACTAGACTCTCATTGTCACACAAAAATAACATTGAAACATTGAAGCAACAAATATTTAACGTAAATTTCACTTTGTGTTCCCGTTGGGTTAATTTTTAGTCCTTTCAATTTACACAATTCGTTAAACTCGTTAAGACACTTGTTTATTTTTTGTGTACCTTCTTTAAACATGATACAGTCTGTATAAATGACCAAGTCGTCACAATACAATGCATAAGGTAATTAAATTGCCCTACCTATGTCATTTAAGGAAAAGCGTAAAAAAGGAGATTTCCTAGAATATTTCCAGGTGGAACTTCCAGATTTTATATGAAACAGTTCAGATTTGTAATTTCCATTTGTAATTGTAAATTTTCGATGACTAAAATAGCTGATTTGATATTATTCTACTATCATGCATATCTATCTGATATTAATTAAATACGGTGGTATAGTATTGTTGAAATCATTGATTAGCATATATATGAGTAATTCATTTGACACGCTCTCGAAGGCCTTATATAGGTCGATAAATATAGCTATATCTTTACCCGATTTTTTATTTAAGTACTCATATATTTTTTGGATGAAGACAGCTATATGGCGGTTTCACAGGATCTGCCAGTTTTAAAACCATGCTGGTTTTCGTCTAACAGATCTGAAACTCTAGCTAAAATTTTAATATATAAAATTCTCTCAAAACCCTTAACAATAAATGGAAATTTAAAAATGGTTCAATATGAGATTGATAAAAGAATGGATCCTTTCTTTTTGTAAAGTGCTATTGCTAATGCTTCTTTAAAATTATCTGGTACTATTCCTGAAAAAATATTCCTAAAAACAAAACTGTTAATGGTGTAGCTGGAACATTACCGATCCCATCTTTTGACTTACGTACATAACTTTCTACATTACTAACAGAATCTGTTACTCTGAATTCGTTAGCTATTTTTTACAAATACCTTTGTGTTGTGGCTCTTTATAGTTATACCTTTGTCATTTACCAAACTTGTAATTTTTTGAAATTGACTTTCGTTTATACTGGATAAGTTCGTCTATTATTTTCCACGCATCAGCAAAATTTTGTACTTGAGATAACTTGGAATTGAAGTACTACTTTTTGGCTGATCTAATTGCACTATTAACTTTATTTTTTGCTGATACTGTTTGATTTATAATTGTTCGGCCGAATGCTGATTTTAATACTAATGAATCTCTTTCTGCACAAAGTTTTGAGATTGCTGGGCTAAACCAAGGGCATGTTTATCTAATATTCCTAAGATTATGCTTTCAAGAAATGACCAGTCAACTAACGTAATATCTTTCGTAAATTCGTTTCATTAACACGTTTATAATTTCGATGTTTAATAAATTTTGGTGGTTCTTTTATCCTATCTGGAGTTGTAATAATAGTATATACCATATTATGATCGGAATTTGTGAAAGGCAGCAATATGAAGTAGCAATGTGGCAGCATAGTGCCACATGTTTACTTCAGTAGGCTTATATAGCAAGTAAGAATGGTGTCCTACACACAGAGAGAGATCAGCCAGCCAGCCAGGTTCTTTGCTTATGTTTATGATAGGATTCTCTTTCCCCTCTATTCACATGATAAAAGAAAAAGCTAATGCAGGTGGCCGACTTGGTCGTTGTCAAGGAAAGGATAAATTCGTTTGAGAGCTCATGACAAAAGGTTGTTTTAGAAGTGGAGCCTCTCAAGTCCTCCTTTTTTATTGTGAAGTTCAAGTGTCAGGATACCACAAGCCTATTTCTCTGTGTTTTGCAAAGCTCATATACCACCTTGTGCAAAGTGAGTCCGAGTCATGTCTACGCAAAAGCTGCATTCCTCACGGCATAGAATATCATTGCATTGGAAAGCCAACCACGTCAAATAAAACCACTACAAGTGTAAAAACAATGGAAAGAAAACTGTACATGGCGGTATTTTTCTTTGAAATTTTATGATCATTCTAGTGCGCTATTTTAAGGTTGATGGTAAAAGTACAATACGACTTCCTCACTGTTTTATAGCCAATTTTGAAGCGACCTTAATATTACTTACTAGCTATCAAAACGTGGAAGCATTTAATAAAATCCGCTGAGACTGACACATTTCCAAACTACCACGATTGGCTAAGCAATCAGATTCTAATTGTAATTTTCTTTGGAGAAAGTTGATCTTTTTTGTTGTTGGCATCTAATCTATAATATTGCTTTCAACTGAATCACTCATTTTGAATGTAATATATCTACCATATTTTCTAATTTTACATGCATGCGTCATTCCATGATCATTTTGCTTATTTGATTTTCCCCAAGTCATTTTTTTTCTTTTTGAAGTCTCATTCATAATGTCATTTGAAACGCGAATTGTCAATCACTTCACTGAACCTAAATGCTTGCTACTTTTTTGCAATACGAAGCATCATTATTAAGGTTCACGTTAGTGTATCTTTACTCCTATCGTCTTGAAGTGTCTGGCCTTTACTCTTTCCCTCACTCCGTAAGCACGATAACTCCTCAACCGGTTGTCATATTCCAATTCTGTTTTCAGTTATCAATAGCTACACCTTTTGCGACGACCCCTTTTGATTTTCAGGTCAATCCGATAACCGGAAGGTACCTAAAAAGTACATTTTCTAAAGTACTTATTGTTGCAGCATTTAAACGCCATGGACCTACAGCATTTTCACTACCGACATGGTAATAATACCAAATTGCAGATAGTGGTTTTCATCATGCCACATTCATGCCACAATGGTTCTCATCATGCCACATTCATGCCACAATGGTTCTCATCATGCCACAATGGTTCTCGTCATGCCACAATGGTTCTCATCATGCCACAATGGTTCTCATCATGCCACAAATGGTTCTCATCATGCCACAATGGTTCTCATCATGCCACAATGGTTCTCATCATGCCACAATGGTTCTCATCATGCCGCAATGGTTTTCATCATGCCACAATGGTTCTCATCATGCCACAATGGTTCTCATCATGCCACAATGGATTTCATCATGCCACAATGGTTCTCATCATGCCGCAATGGTTTTCATCATGCCGCAATGGTTTTCATCATGCCCCAATGGATCTCATCATGCCACAATGGTTCTCATCATGCCACAATGGTTCTCATCATGCCGCAATGGTTTTCATCATGCCACAATGGTTCTCATCATGCCACAATGGTTCTCATCATGCCACAACGGTTCTCATCATGCCACAATCATGCCACAATGGTTCTCATCATACCACAATCACGTGACAATGGTTCTCATCATGCCACATTCATGTGAATGTGAATAGTGTTTTTCATCAAGTAATCAAGGATAGAGTAACTATTAGCGGATGTTGACACCAAAAAATAAACTTTCTTGAATTTCAAAACTTTTATTACATATTGATAGTAGGTCTACAGAAAATAGTCCGTGCAAAGTTTCAGCACTCCAAAGTAGCTGTGGCGTCGGTGGTGACGAAAAATCATTTTGGTCGGTGTCGACGCGAAAAAAATCAAATTTCTCAAAACAAGATAATTATTGGATTCTGATTTTTTTTGGTGGACCTTGAGGGGTTAATGGGCAAGTAACTGACGTACAGGCACCACATTATTGTGCATGCATTTTTTGAAAAAAAAATATTTTCAAGAAATTTTCAAATTTTTTCTCGACATTTTGAGGGTTTCAGCCGCGTCCACTTTTAAGAACCATTCACAAATCTTCCAATTTGTATTGTCCATCTAGTGTAGAGTATTGCTGAGCTATTGCAGCCAACTTCGTGTAAAAAATCGGCTTGGTTGAGAAAATATGGTCAAAAGTTGAAACCGGAAGTGTCAGAAAATATATTGATTAATTTAGAAAATTTGCAATATCTTTTTTTCTTGATAACATTTTAAAAATTTTTGTCAGTTGTTTAATGCAATTCTTCGATTCCATGGACTTTTATTACTCTAGTTAACCATTTTGAAAACAGAAAACTACTTTGGAAGTATTACTTTTATTCAAACTTAAGAACTTGATGAAGCAAATAATTTTGGTCTTTTCAACAGGTCGCTTTTATTGAATGAATTGAGTGCCAAAAGTAGCCAAGCTGTCCACCATGTTCCGTGGTCAGATATTGCAGAGGCTAAGCGCCGAGGGTGGCAGAGTTCGGGTTCGACCCGGGCCCCGCGCTTATAGGGCCCCAAACGAACCAAAAATAGGCAAAATTAAGCAAAAATTGTAGAAAATTTTCTTATAATTTAAAAATTTGTGTGCAAATTCCGCATATTTTGCGCAGAAATTCGTTAAATTTTCTCATTATATCTTTAAAACTCGGATTTTAACCGTAATTCACTAACTCAGCATCAGAAAAGTAAAGTATCAGACATTAAAGGGGCCCACTTTCTCCTACCCTCACCCGGGCCCTCCTTCTGCCTTTCGCTTGACGCTTAGCCTCTGGATATTGGCAGTTAATATGTCAAATGAAAGCTAATACACTTAGCTCTCTTGTACATTCTCAGATTTTTAAAATGTTATCAAGAAAAAAAGATATTGCAAATTTTCTAAATTAATCAATATATTTTCTGACACTTCCGGTTTCAACTTTTGCCCATATTTTCTCAACCAAGCCGATTTTTTACACGAAGTTGGCTGCAATAGCTCAGCAATACTCTACACTAGATGGACAATACAAATTGGAAGATTTGTGAATGGTTCTTAAAAATGGACGCGGCTGAAACCCTCAAAATGTCGAGAAAAAATTTGAAAATTTCTTGAAAATATTTTTTTTTTCAAAAAATGCATGCACAATAATGTGGTGCCTGTACGTCAGTTACTTGCCCATTAACCCCTCAAGGTCCACCAAAAAAAATCAGAATCCAATAATTATCTTGTTTTGAGAAATTTGATTTTTTTCGCGTCGACACCGACCAAAATGATTTTTCGTCACCACCGACGCCACAGCTACTTTGGAGTGCTGAAACTTTGCACGGACTATTTTCTGTAGACCTACTATCAATATGTAATAAAAGTTTTGAAATTCAAGAAAGTTCATTTTTTGGTGTCAACATCCGCTAATAGTTACTCATAATCAAGGAAAATATAAGGTCAGTCAGTCACCAATGGCAGTCAAAGTTCTTGAACACGTGGTGAACCTTTCTTTAAGCTTACATAGGGTTTATTAAGGTCACGTTAGTGAACATTTATTCTTATCATCTTGATGTGACTGGCCGTAGCTCCGTCCGTCCCTCCCTCCGTAAGCACGATAACTCCTCAACCGTTTGACCTATTCCAGTTCCGTTTTCAGTTATCGATATCGACACCTCTTGCGACGATCCCTATTGATTTTAAGGTCAATCCGATAACAGGGAGGTACCTAAAACGTACCTGTTCTAAAGTACTCTTTTTTCAGCATTTAAACGCCATAGAGCCACAACATTTTCACTACCGATATGGAAATAGCGCAGAGACTACAGATGGTGGTCCAAACAGCAGATAGTGGTCCATTTAGGGACCAAACAGCAGGTCTCTTTTAGTTTACGAGTGAACCTTTCTTCAAGCTTACATAGGGTTTATTGTGATTTATTTGTATTATGACAAAGTGTAATGAGGAATGACAAAGATGATTCTTTCATAATGGAAAATGTAGTGCACTTTGACACATCTGTCTCACTGCTTCATTGATTGGTTGTCTGTGTCTGACTCTTTCCTATTTTTGGAACCAGCATGTCATCAATTTTAGTTAGTTGTAGCTGCTTCCCAGACGCTGATCACATATTCATACGCTACAAATACAAAGTACAAACAAATAACTCCATTCACTCTGAATGCAACCTAAAATGGCAGACACTGTTTGGTAATTCCTGACGGTTCTCCCTAGCACTTTGTATGATAGCAATGCATTTATTATTTATATGTTTGTGCAACGTCAAGAATTTCAAATAGTAGTGGAAGTAGTGGTGCTGTGACCACACTTAAAGGTCAGATGCACAATTTTACTGTTTGACAGGGGCAAGGAGACACTACTATAATATGCTGCAAAAAATAGTACCAGTTATTGTGTTGAATAAGCTCCACAAGTGAGTTTAATTGCCGCTTCCATTCAATCTGACAAGAAAATGTTTGACCCATTAGAAAACACGGACTTGGGGAAATTAATTCTTTTATCTTCATGGCTTTTCCTCTCGGGTACTATGTTCACTAAATATGGCAACACGCCACTTTAGAGCTCTTTTGAGCTCTTGCACTTCCGGGACCTTTTTGCTCGCCCCTTCACATTGACCTATTCACAGTTTGCCTTTCTTGTTTGATGTATGATGGACACGGACGGAATGAGAGAATAGTAGTTATAATGACTTCAAAAATACGAGGACAGCGAGACAAGAAAAGAAAGTCTCCAGAAAATCTTATGAGATTTCTTTGTACTTGGTTGACTGGAGTTAAAAACTTTTTCTCTGACTGGATTTTTTCCTGTTTGCAAACAGTCACGCCAGAAGCAGAAAGTCGTTGTGGCATGATAGTAGAATAATATACATATATACGTCTATAAATAGTAAGTACAGTACACCTAGACTTTTTAAGGTGTCAGGGGTCTAGATAGTATTGTACTCCTCTCAGAAAAACTCTTTGCGTTGCATATAATATTGCAAATGGGCCCTAGTCACATCTCTACTCAGCAGCAACAAAATGTCTACTCCTCTTTCTTTCTCTCCCTCTCTCCCATTCCAATCCATTCTATGAAAGCAAATTGAGAAAGGAATTGTGAAAGAAAAAATCAGAACCATGTATTCATCCAGTGACAGTGACAGGAAGTAGCGAAGCACACGACATTTTCAACTTAACATGTTGAATGCATCCAGCCTGGCTACATCCAGAATAATCATCATTCGAAAATTTTAAAATTATAAGAAATGCACGAACCACAAGGAATAAAGGAACAAAATATGTTCAGAGACGTATGTGAAGTATTGCAAAGTTGGATAGCTGACACTATAAAAGTTCAGCAAAAGGCCACTTTCTTAGATTTGTGAATATCTTTTCCCTACAATATACTTATAAAACATAAACAACGGTATTTGCTTTCTCAGTGCAACTATACATGAACATTTGAACATGTACACATTACAAAACTAGCAAACTTTTTTCATCCACACGAAACCCCTTGGATCTTTGCAGAAAAATGTAAGAATGCAGTAGTATTCAGGACATAGTTGATACTTATTTCCTTTTTGCAGTTTCCTTTTGTAAAATATTTTATCTCCTTTTTAGGATAACAATATTAGTTCACATGCGATGGTGCAGTATTTGGCAGTGTGTACACACGCTTCAATAATGGTGACCTCCACATTCAACATTGTAATTCTGTTGTGTGCTCTGCCCGTTGGATTTACTTGTGTTGGACATTTCGAAAACTTGTCTACTTGTACAACCTGCCGGTACATGAAAATGCAAGAATGTACACTTTACATTTGTTAACGTATTTCTGGTGAAATCGACTTTCTTTTGGCCAGTTGCAATTTCAAATAAAAGAACCCATATTTTACGTCAACTTACGTATAAACTCACAATAGCTAGGGCTTACAAGCAAATGGTTTCAATTTATCTTTTTTTCATTTTTCTACAGTTACACGAATATTGGAAAAGAATGAATTACTTCATAAATTAGATGCAAGAAATCAAGAAAACACAGTTTTATAAAAACTGAAGACAAACACGGGAAAGTAGTTTTCCATTAGCATTAATCACCCCATCCTGAAACCTACACACTGCTTAAATACCTTCAATTAGTGTACAGCAAAGTATTTGGAAAGATTTTAGTTACCAAGCATACCGTTTTTACAAAATTGGCAATATTATTAAATAAGCTGCAGTTATAACTTATATGATGCTGCAACACAATCAAAGAATTTCTTTTATGACAGTAACAGAATCCGAAACTTCTCAAAATGTATCTGTTTCGTTGCCAAAAAGGTCTTTCATCTGCCTTCTTACATAAAACATACTTAAAATACATGCAAAAACACCATCAATCTTACTTGTACAGCCAAATATTATGTTTGCAACAATTTCAAATAAACTTATGATTGGCAAAATTGGTATCATATCAAAGTTAAACACAAACTTGTTCATGGCAAGTCCATGTTGTAGCAATAATAATTCCGTCATAGTATGAAAAGAACGCGAAATTGTAAATAAACATTAAAACTCTCTCCAGTAGTTGGTAGTGCCATTAAAACTGTTATGAGCTTTTTTGTACGAGTGATCGATATAATATATGGTGGAGGAAAACTTTTTTGTTGTAAAGAAGGTATCATATTTTAAAAACTGTTCCTAAGCGAGACACACAGGACCAGTCTTTTTCACTCCTTTCTCCCTCTTCAATTGCTATTATTATGGGCATTATGTGTGTGATGTATTTGCTTTTACTTGAACAATGATGGAATTTCATTCCATTTTTCCAACAATATATCACGACATGAGCAACAAAGTTAAGGTAAACAGAGGGTTTTCTTCCTGTGAAGAAGCATAAAGGATGGCTGACACGGGCAGTTATGCATTATCCCATGTGCACTTAGATTCAGATACATGTGTCAGAAGTGCTTAAACTTTGCAATAGACATTTTTTAAAACTTTTTATAAAGTGGAAAACTTCTTGCATTTGATTTTAAAGCAATCCAGAATTGGAACATCACTTACAAATATACAGGCTTTTATAGGAATTATAAATGGGCTCTTTTGTATGTTCATCTACCTGAGAGGTACATACACAAGGATTGTCAATCAGTCATCAGTCCCTATCAATTTTATATGTACCAGGTGTTTTGTACGCTTTTCACTCTTTTCGATTGGTTGAGGAGTGACGACTAACCATTTCACCGTGTTTTTCCACAACTTTTCTTTTTTGCAAGTAAAGCAGAGATTTGAACCGTAATGCATTTTGGTAGTTTTCACGACATCCAGAGCAGAAGAAAAAAGCAAACAGGGGATGGATAAAAAATCTTGAACAAGTGTAAACTGGTGAAAAGGGGGAAAGTTGTGATTCAATTACACTTGAAATCACACTACTCCTATCCACTCACTCCAATCCTACAGAACATTATATGCTGTTATTATGATACAAAGGTGGAACCCTTTCCCAAGTTTTGTTTAGGTACGGCAAACTCTCTAACGATGCGACCATCCAGCTGTGCTATAAAACGAGAGAACGGCGAATGGAATAATATTTGAATTCTAACCTCTTGCTGCAATGTCGATATGCCCACGGAGGAAAAGCAATAAGAGTCCGTATCAGTCCCTCAGGACAAGAAATTTCAAAATGGAGGCGTTGGTCTCATCACAAAGATGCACTAGTCAAAATGGAGAGCACGGCACACATCATTACCGGATCTTATCCTGAAAACATCGCTCGGGGAAGTAGGTTTCTCTAAGTATGTTTGGCTTAGCCGGTATTTTACTTCCAAAAGCATACATCTTAACATCTTTAAAGAAAGTTGAAAAATACATCTCTATAGTTATGAGGCAGAAGCCAGAATAGGCAAAAGAATGAGCAAGGGTTTTTACCAGGTTCGGTTGTTGCATCCAAAACATATTTTTTAAGGATTAGGGTAAAAAGTAAGAGCAACTAGGAAAATGGGATGTCCATAGAAAGTTCTTCACTTGCATAGTTATGCCCATCCATTTTGCCTTTCTCGTACCCTCACAGCAACTATTACAGCCGTAAAAGGTTCTTCAACTCCACTTGTGGATCCAGGTACCTGGATCAATGCTGTGCTTCTCTGTACCGCAGATACTTAAAGCACCACGTTTTCCCTTCCCTCCTGCTGTGAACAAAAAACTATCCACTTTTCATCGCCACCATGAGTGTGTGTATGTGTTAAACAAGTCTACATTTAAAACAAACCAGCCGTACTAGTCGTCGTCATCATCGTCATCATCGTCATTACTTTTCGTTTTGCATTGTAATCATGTTCTCCGCACACATACGTTTAAGCTTCACACTGCATCTTACACACGTATACTAATACGGCCATCTTTTTGTATCATCAGCCATCCTGTTTTTCTTTCATTTTTAAGACTATTATGCAGGCACATAACAGGAAAAACGTATGTCTTTCCGTGTCCCTGTCTGTTGAGGAGGATGAAAAAGAAAAAAGAGTCTACCTGCCTCGCATGGAAATTCTTTTTGTTGAGAAAGTGAGCGTATGCATCAAATCAAAACTACCCGTTTTCTACCTGCCACTCATATTCACTCAGCCGTGTAACGTGCTTTCTCGCTTTTCTTTTTTCATCCTTGTTACACGCTCGCTTTCCTTGTTATCTTCCCTTTCACCAGCAACACCACCTGTGCCATCATCACCATCATCCTCATCGCCTCTAGTATTGCTTTTTAACTTGCTTTTTGCACCTCTTCATAATATTTCCTCGTGTACTTTTGCCAGTACCGACACTCACGACAAACACAGCGACAAATAAGCCTGTGCGGGTGTGTAAATAAGACTTGATGCGATGCGACTAGAATGGTAACCGGAAACCGCACATGGTGGGTTTACATTGTCTCTCACACTCTACCATTTGATAAGTCACTATTAAAAGTTTAGACATTACACATTTGCGTCATTTCAGTAATGTTGTTATTGTAAAAGTTGTAAGTACCTGCTTTCCTCTGCTTTGCTTGATAGTTCAGGTCACACATAAGGAAAATAGAAAAATGTGGCTACTGATGATGTTTGTACTAAAAGTTATGCAAACCCAGGGTGCCATGTCTAATGATAACAAAAATGATTTTTTGGGTGGTGGTGTGTGTTTGTTTGCAAATCGAAACTACGTCATTTGTAAGCAGAGGTTGAAATCTTTACATTTTGAGAGTACGTTTACCATGCATGTTCGTTCTTACCTATCATGTATAAAAATTGCATGAACAAGAATGGAAAAATTATACAAAATTGTATCAAGTTTTTTTTGTCATTTTGTTTACAGGTTTGCATCAATCTCCATGATAGGATGTGTGGAAAGTGGAGCAAGTGACTATACACTAAGATTCTGAGCCAGTACTCTACAACTACTACTTATTACACTCCACTCTTCCGAAATTGACTGAATAGATTTAAGCTCACAAAAAACGAACGAAATGGACTATGGTAGTACAACAAATGAGTAAAATACAACAACACTATTCCATGCAATTTGCTACTCAACCTAATATCCAAGTATAAAATCCGCATTAATATATCAAGAGTGAACAAAGGATCGTCTACGAAAAGGGAAAGAAGAAGCCAATCGTTTGTTACGTGATCCGAAAAAAATCATTCATTCTTTTTTTCTCTCAAGAAGATAACAACATTCATAATATTTTTTCCAGTATCCTGGGCTGAAAATCGATCTCCATAACCCATATGCAAAATGCAAGTGCTGTTATATGCCAAGTATTTTGTTATGTTTTTTGCAATTTTTGGATCAAGCATTCACGACAGATTCCCGATAAACATTTTGCGTGCGGAAGGCTCTCTACTAGAAATCCGTGCCGTTGGAAAGGATAACGCGAGAAGCATATATGATCCACATGGGAAGAAGCTGCTCCTTTCCAGGGAGTCAACTGACAGTCGAAATTTGAAGAATGTATCCTCTTATGTCGTCCATGAGCCAGATAATATAGGCAATGGGGTTGCAGCGCTAGAGTCATCATCATCCGCAAAGTCTTCATATCGGAGGAGAATAAGGCAGCGTGACCGTCCTGATTTACTTGTGCCAGTCTCTATCGAAGACAGGGAGCAAATGATGGAGCTCACCACGATATCCATTTACAGCATCAATTTTTTTGATGAGAAGGAAAGTCACATTCCAACAACTACATTCCAGGAAGAGGATGTGAGCAGTTCCATTAATGACAGTACGGAGGAGATTTTCCTGTCTGCAAGGAACGAGACTGATCAGTATGGATGGACGGAATTGGGCTGGGCCGATCTTGCTTTGGTAACATTGTTTTGCTCAATCATCGCAGGCACGGTGGTAAGAACGATTCACTTTTTCCAAAACACTTTACAATCACTGCATGTCCACATGAAAAAAGTTTTACTGCAAGGTAAATTGAAAAGAGAAATTGAGACAACATTTTGTAGGTAACTATACACAGGTCTGCATTGTTGTCAACTTGTTTGTTGTGCATCTAGGTTTGGAAGTAGAATGTTATTAGAAAGACAGTAAGACAGTGTACGCAATACAGGGTCATTGAATCTTGTAGACTTTCTCATTTCCCATGTTACAATGAAGAAAAACAAAAACATTAAATTTTGTAGTTAACAAGTTTGCACTGCTTCTTAATTTAGAATCCAATTTTAGTCTTCTAGGAGATTAAAACTTCTTGTCGGAAGAATTAGTCGAGTTTAATTGGCAGTATCATGGAACATGATTCATGGCACTTGGCGAAAATGACAATTTTAGGTTATAACTCAATAAATACACATCATCCATTAACGGATCATTAATGTGTAATGTTGCACTATAGGAGCTTATTATGATGGAATTTATTGTATTTGTATTTCAATTTACTCTGACATTTTGCAACAAACAGCGTAATCTCTTAAGCCTTGTTTTTGTACTAGAAACGTTAAGGCAATGAGCTCGTTGTTGGGAGTGGCTCCAACGAGATAAAGAATGTGATACGTATGAAGTGATTTCTTCACACTTGCTTATGCGGTAAAAGTTGCGTGCACAACATTTCGTGATAAACAAAAATATGTGTAACCCCAAAAAACAGGTACCAGGAAATTACAACCTTTACACTAAAGTCAGTTTTTAATCATTACAAATGTGTGCTTGTTCTTATGTATGTGTTTGTATTACCGTGCAACTCATAAAAAGGTTTTGTTTGTTCCACGTGTACCTCTTATAGGCACGTGGCACGTCAAGCCATTACAAACATGACACATTGGTTTACAAAATTTGTCAATGTAAGAGGGTCACGTCAAAAACACGCACTTAACAAATTCTGACAATATATAATAAAATTATGCTTCGTATACAAATCAAACACACTGACTCGTTTAGAACCAAAAATTAATCAATTAAAATTTGTTTCTAGAACAAAGTTGGTTGCAATATGAAGCATGGCTAGTTTTTCTGAAGATTTCAAGATTTCTGGAAGTTAATAGCAAAAAATCATCCAAGAAAAATTTCTTTTCACACGAAATGTGAATAACAAAGAAGTAGCAAAAGTTTTACCTGTTTGCGGACATTAGTGCTCTTCTGCATTTAGGTCTTGATTCATTAAGTCTCGTAAACTATTTACCAAGAAGTTGCGAAGAAAGAATGCAAAGGATGCATATAATAATATCGCCAAACAACACGAGTGTATTAAATTAAGTCAGAAAACATAAAGAAATTGCATCTTGGCTTTTCAATTCAAACACACATTTTCCCGAAAATAAAGCCTTGTTTGCGTCGTCTCAAGCTTTGATGGCTTTCTAGTCATGAATGAGTAGATTCACAGGTTTACCTTTCTAGGTATTATAAATGTATATTACTTTTGGGAATATTATGATAACTAATCCTTGAAAAGTATTAAAACAGCTTTGCAAATTGTGTTTTATTCTTCTTTGGCGTAGAATGTTATACATAAAATGTTGTTAGAACTCCCAAACGAGATTTTCAGATGTTTACATAAAACTGGTCCTTGAAGTGAACATCAAAGGAACACATCATGCATTCTGTAGATTTACATTAATAACTAAACATACGACTCACCGGGTCTTATCATGAACTTCATTCAAACAAATAACATTTTAATAAGTAAAATTAAAATAGGTTCATAACTATGATGTTGATTCAGTTCACTGGACTTACTATACCAACTATAAAAAAGTTTATCGAAAACTGTAGTTGTAGTCTGTAGTGATGCAGTAATTTATTTAATATTTGTGATAAAAGTTTTAAATATGCTGAAATTTGACTAATTTTATTTGTTTGTTGGGATTTTAGGTGGGCAACATGCTGGTGATTGCAGCAGTTATAACCACGCGTCGACTGAGGACCGTCACCAATTGTTTTGTAATGTCCCTTGCTGTAGCAGACTGGCTGGTGGGAATGTTTGTCATGCCACCCAAAGTTTTTCTGTATCTTGTTGGTAAGTAAAAAACAAAGTACGAAAATTATGGGTGAATATGGGGGCTGCGTGAAAAATCTGGAATTGTATTGATACAAGACTAGTTCTCAGAAATGACCTTTCGCAAACATCATGCAAAGACTGCACATGTGTTTCCGATCCGGCCCGCATAAGCCCTAACTGGGCTGAAATTAACTTTCATTTCAGCTTTGAAGTGCACTAAAATATTATGCACCACAACTCCAATTGACATTTCTCCCATGTCTGGGTCCCTTGAATACTTGGAAAAGGTTGTTTGATACCATGTTTTGTAAGTTTATGGCCCATACGCTTCGCAAAATAAATATAAATAAATTGGTGGTTACTTTGCAGCCGTAGTCATTATATTAACAACAGTATCAAAAACTTAGTATCATTCAACTATTCAACAGTACAATAACAAACAAAGATGTATACGAAACTTTTTCTCAATTCCTACTGGTACAATTATCAAACAAACAAAATAGGGGAAAATAATCTTTTGATACAAAGCACTTCATTAACTACTCGATTTCCCTTTAATAGAACAGCATTCCGAGACAGTGGATCCACATGTGCAAATCTGCGTAAAAATAAAGTGTGTACTCAAACGAAAACATGACGTGGTTCGAAACATTATCTACTTGTAATGTAGTTAATTTCATGTTTTGCTCTCAACTTTTGTATTGCTGCTTTTGTTGAGCCAAACAGAACAATGGCCTCATTATTACTATTGTTTGGTTATCTAAGCTGATCAACATTATCATTAGAAAGCTGAAAAGTACTGCCAACTGTAAGTGAAAAGTTGAAGCCAATGAGCCATGTAATTGAAACAGGCTGTGGCTTTCGAGCATATAGTTGCATAACCAGTACAAATTGCTATTGTTGCCCAGAAAAGCACCAGATGCAATGCACAAAAGCTTTAAACTACATGCTATAGTTGCCAAGAAGAAAGTACACCCATGGAATATAGAATTTCTAGTATTGAATACTTGAAACTTGAACACAACCCAGCACTAGATACTTTATGTGCGTTCAATTTTCTTTTGGCACACTGCATAGCGCCGAACAACATACATTTTCTGAAGCCCTATCATAAAATACAAGAACTAAAATCAAATATCAGTGCAAAGAGCTGTTAATTTTTTAAATCAGAATCTATTAAATTTCAACCGAAATTGATTCATTTTGTGTTCCATTTGGATTGTAGAAGAAAAGTCTACAAGCTTGCTCTCGTTGCTACTCTAAAACAAACGCGCTATGCAAAGGGATTCAATGTTCACACTACATGGAAACAGTCGAACACAGTAGAGAAAACCCTAATTTTAAGATATAAAGCGTTCCTCGTATATCTGGAGACATTTTTGAAATTGTGATATTTTGACGCAGTTAAGCTTTATTGAACCACAATGTTTTCTAACATTTAGTACAATTAATAGTTAACAAAATTCACATAAATTAAAATTCACTGATGCCTTTGTATCCAGTGGTGTAAAGTTTTTGTTCGGCTTCTGCTATAACCTCATATCCTGACCATGTTGCCAATTTGGTGGTGATATTTTTCCAAATAGTACCGGAACCTTGAAGTAAGCGGGGTGGGTTTTGTCGATTGGACTACACCGCTTTTAAATAACACTAATTGTTTCGGTCCCTTTGACCATTAGGAATATCTGGAGCAATTATGGATTTCGATACAAATCGGTGTCTTGAGGCTTCGCTGTAGGATTTTCGTTGTTGGCCTGGTGGTGAAGTGACATGGCCGGCCAGAAGTTAACTTTTTCACGGTCATATTGCCTATTTTTAACCGGAATCAAAGGTTGCCATCAAACATTCCTCCTGCCTTTCTTTTGCGTCCTAGTCGCGTTCTGTAATATAAGGTTCGGAAAAATGCTTCCATCTCCTCGTTTCCCTTCTCTCTTTTGAACAACTTTGCCCTTCGGCAGCAACTCTATTGCTTTGTGGACTTGTCAGGGTTAGAGGCATGAAATATTTTGTTTCCCGGAATATCTTGAGCATCCCAAAGGACGTAGGCCTCATTAACAAAAAACTAGGGGTTTTAGAAAGTTTTTTTTGTAAGCATTTCTTGGCTCTAGTTTTATTTCGCAAGGATGCCTCCTGATTCATGCAAATGGGTTGGTAGCTTTCTGCGTGATTGTAGGCTTTGATGTTTAATTTCTGAGCTTTAATGTGTCTTGGCGCTTGTGCACCTATAGATGAGTTTGTTGTCGCTGCACTAATGAAGTGGAGGGCTCCTCGTCGAACAACTTTTAAGTCGTCTTCAGGTTCTAAGGGAAGCCACGTTTGCAATTAAGTCAATTCAGAGTTCCTGTGCCTGTATTGTTTTTGTAGATTAATATCCCCGAATAATTTTGTATATTTCAGTTTGGTAATTACCTTCTACTTCAACGTGTTTCACTGCTTTATTTTCTATGACATATTAGCGATTTCAGAAGTAGGATATAACACGCTTTGCAAAACGCTTCATTCTCCCGGGATCATGTGCTATCACATGTTGCATCCAATTTTTTTTCTCTAGCCTCATTTTCATTTGATATCATGTTTGCAAAATAATGTTCCGATTTTATGAGGAAACCTTTACTTTTCAATTAAGTAGGCATTACAGTAAGCTTTTTCATTGTGTACCAAAGTACTGAAATAGTACACAAGTTCAGCCTCAATGTTGTATTATGATCAAAGGGTTTCTAAAAAAAATTTAAACTTCGTTAAGAATTTGTGTCACTTATCCAATTATCTTCAGTTCCCACTTTTTATTTGACACTAGCTTTTGTCTAGAGCAAAGCAAAGCTATGTATAGAACAAACATGAATACATTTTTTGCCGAAACACATCCTTTTTGCTACAGAAAATTGGGTTTAGCTTAGCATTTCTCAAAACGACAGACTAGGGAGAAAGGGATAAATGAATGTTTTGGGCCAAATGGGTGGTATTTTTGTGACCTTGTGCTATGCTCTCCAACAAAATACACATTTTGACGTTTTGAAATCTGTAGTGTCATAATGAACAGAACACGGATGGTGAAACGGTGAAATAAAAAATACTCAAACAATTTAATCCTGTAAAATGATGTTTTTACAATGGCGTCGCGGGGGCATTTTACTCGGAAATTACAATTTGTAAAGAGGACTGTAGGTAAACTTGTCACACAAAGCTATATGTGTATGGAAGGAATAAAGCTTCAAGGTTATAACAAGGGAGAAAGGGTACACAACAAACAATGAGCATCTCAAAATACTAAATGGAGTAAATGATTCGAAAAAAACAGTTTGGAGTAGACTAAACAACAAGCCATTAAGCAAATCTCTGTTTATAAAAGCCTTTCCAAACTTTTTAATCTACAAATTTAAATAGTTTTATAATTATACGTCTGTAAAAAACCAGCTAAAATCTGGTAAAGTATCGAAAGCAAGTGGTTGGCTTTAGTTCCTAGTTTTATCGAAACTAATTGTAAGACCAGGACAAACTACTACATACTACTACTTAGCTTGCGTGCATGCTACTTGGCTTCCTGGTGATCTAGGGTTCAAAGAGAACAGGAAGGTGACCAAAATAGGTATCAAATCCAAGAAACTGACTTCCTTTCTCCCTCTTGAAACATTACTTAACTTATTCCGCTCTGGCGGATATATATACATTATCTTTTGCATTATTTAAGGCAAGGAAATTGTGCCCTTGGGAGTCTTCAATCAGTATCTTCGAAGAAAAGACTGTGAAATCCTGCCACTTTATTAGTCTATTTATTTACTTTTCTTTCTTTATGAACTGAGCATGGGGAAAAGTGTTTTAACGGGAAACCCAACAGCAATGCAGCGTTCCGTACCACAATTACAGTAGCACTGATATATAATCAAAGACATGTACACATTGTATTGTAGTTATTTTTTGTTCAAAAGGAAAGAAACTAATTTAAATAAAATTTCAGTATGCACAACAAGCAAGCTTTCCTTCCTTCTACAGAAAACTAAACCGTTTCCTTTTTACTTTCTCCGTTCTCTTTTCGTCCATGTTATTTTTGCAAATCATTTTATACTAGTTTTGGAAAAAAATGTTTTTTCTCAGACCTTATATTAAACCTGCACTCAAACGACAACATATGCACTTTGTAAAATGTCTTGGTGTATATACATACGAGCATACATGTATATATATATATATATGTACAAATTATATGCATGCAAGTTCCTAAGCTCCACATTTAAGAGAACGTAAGAACATCTCAAGTTATGCTTTCACTATAGTTTCGTTATCTTCCTGTTTGCACTACCTTTGACTTCGATGACGTTCCATCAAGATTATGTTTCAGGATGATGAAACGGTTCAGACGAGAAACTTATGACAGGCAAAGCTTCTTCTTCTCGAAGAAAGCGACTGTGCTACCCTTGCGAAACAGGTGTATTCGCATTTTGCCTTCAAAAAGGCAGTCAAAAATCAGGCAGCATCAAAAAGAACAGGAAATCCTGTCTGACCGTTTGACTCATTGTTAAATAACAATGACACATGATTATATATGTGCTTGTTAGCATACATAATTCAGAAACTGGTGATGCAAACAAAATTCGGAATTTTTAAAAAGCATACAATTAACTCTCAGACAATCAACCTTTGTCCTCCAAGTATGTACTTTAATATTTGAGCATATAGTAACAAAAAAAAGACTAGAAATTGTTGCGTGTATGATAACGAAATGAAGCATGATGACACCCCTATCAACTTACTCCAGGGAAAAATAATTAGAAAGCTTTGACGATGAAAGATTGTCGTTGCCTCTTTGAGTTAATTTAATGAATGTTTTTTCTTATAAAATAATCCTACGTTTGTGATCGACGAAAGAATTCTATACTATCAGCAGCTATTAATCATTTTTCGCATTTCATACTTGCTTCTGTAAAATGCTGACTAGCAGGGCTCATGGCACATCATAATTAAGCTACAAAGTCAGTAAATGCTGCGAAAGCTTCTTTTGCTCATTACTCCATATGATAGAAAACAATCCTCACGATCAATATTTTTGGAATGCTGCAGCCTAAGACCATTTCCAAAGTTAACAGGATATTAAATTACCTAAGCTGCCTAGAAAAATTGCAAACATTTTTGTTGTTAATAATTTCTTGGAGAGAAGGAGTACATCAAAGGCCAAAGGAGCTTTTGTTTCCATTCAGAGCAGCGTTATTATCCAGATAAAAATCTGTGATTGGAAGTAGACTTCCGTCGGTAGTGTCTCGTATATTGCAGCAGCATCTCCAAGAAGACTTGGAACTCGCAATAGTTTCAAGCGCCTAACTATGATATAAAATTTATAATATACTAGTACTAGACCCTCTACTTCGACGAGTTCTATCCATCTACCAAATTAATGTCAGTCAACAGATATGAGAAGCGGATGGCGTATGGTTTCCAAGAACACATGCTGAATTAAAAGCAAATTACTTTATTACTGCCCGGAAGATATATTGTGTATTAAGCGGCTTGGTCTGGCACATGAACCTGACAGAGTGTGATAGTGAAGGCAACTTTTAGAAAAGTGGAAGAACGTGCGATTTTTTGCAAACAAAGTTTGCCCGTTTCATGTGTACGAACCGTTTTTGGATGCATTTACGTTTTTTATACATCCAAGTTCGTTGGGTTCATTATTGGTAATGGTTTATCCTCTGTTCCAAAAATCTAAAAGTTTAGCATTAGAATAGAATTCTAATGGATTTTTTACACCTTTCATGTTTAGGATTTATGCCTTCTGTGCCGATGGCGCTATGGGAACTATTCATATTCCGCGTTCAACCTTCGGATCCGTTTAACCTATGCGGATGTGATGCTTTAGAAAGCGTTTTTTGGTTTGAAAGATTTTTTTCCAGAAAAAGGTCAACCGAATGTGGAGTTTCCTTTGTTATTTAAAATGGTAGAATAATTCCATGTTATGTAAGGGGGTGGAACGAGAGCTGGGAGAAATATAATTCAATCCACTGTAATCTCATCGAAATCTTCCAGTTTTGCTTCCGTGTTTGTTGGTACACCAAGTACAAAAAACATCACGTATTCAGCTATTCAGCATACGGTTTTTACGTTTGTAAGCAAATCTACGCTAATCTTTTTACTCGCTTCCGTAGACCATGATGTTCAAACAAAGTCGACATATAGCGGCTCATCTGCACGACAGTTAAAACTGCCAGCTGCTTGCTGCAAAATGTCATTGACCACATGGTCACCTTCACTTTTCTAATTGTGAAAGAAAATATAATTCATGAACATGACAAACAGGACCTCATTTCTTGTCGCTCTATATTCTGCAATTCTGTGAATACCTTCTTTTGAATCAGCCTCCCAAGTGGACACCCTGCATAAAGGACAGAATGAAAGTCTAAGGGTTTAGCAAAGAATAAAGGATATATATGCTAGTTGAATATTTCAAAGGAATATTTTCCCCTTGATGTTTGTGAACTTACTCTTGCATGCTTTGGCTCCTTTCTCTCTGATTTTTCGCATATCTTCATTTTTAGAAGTATGGTCAAGGGAAATATTTACTCAAAGATATTTTAAGAAAAACAAGGTTGGAGTGAAAAAAGGCTTTTGGGACATTTCATCGCAAAATATACTCAATAATGCAATCGCCCATGCATGCTACTATGTACAAAAGTGTAAAGGTTATTGTCCTGCCAAATGTTATTCTGCTTTGACACTGAACGAATTTCAGAGTCGCACCTCTTCCTGTTCAAATGTACAAGAATTACTGCTGGGAGGAGGTTACTAATGCAACACGAAAAATAACCCTTTTTCATGAAAATGTAGTGTGCAGATCCACAAGGTGCAATTTGTCAAAGTATGATGCATCAAGTCCAATACTCCGGGCGGCCGGCCACCATATTTCTTCAGAGCTGAACAAGAACGTATTAACCTTTAAACCACATTCCCTCGTCTAAACCTGAAGATAGCAGTAGAGAAGCGTGTGTATGACCTCGAACTAATTAAAGTAATCAATCCTGATAAAGTTACACCTGTCTCATTATTGCGCCTTTCTTACAACGTTTGCATTAGTCTGCATCGCTACCCTTTTCTTTATTTTTTTCTTGCACGAGGAGGTCACTTTTTTCATGATCGCGTACATTTAATGGGCTTTCAATGTCTTCATTCATCCACTTTATTTCCTCTAATGAATGAACTGACAGGGGTAAAAATAGTCGTTTTTCATTACCATTCTTTCCGTAAACATAATGGTACATATAATAATAATATAGTAATAAGCTTTTTGCATGTGAGCGCGTGCTTTCTCCACTCTTCCTTTTTTCGCAGCAGGTGCGTGTATTTATATATCATCTCTTTCCTTCCACCAATTCTGACAATCAAGCTGCTTTTAGCCCTACCGCTGTTTTTTGGCCGCGGAAAAACTTCTCAAAACTCTTTTCCTCTCTCTCCTTTCCTTTTCTCGTCTCTAGAATTAAAAGCTTTTGTGTGTCGATTGCCCCATCTCAAACAGACTACTAAAATGAAAAATTTTACTTTAACTAAACAGTTGCAAGTTTTCCTCCTGCTGTTCTACTTAGAAGCATAATATTATTATTATTTATTAATTTCAATATTACTATAAATGATTTATTACATTGTGTACGCCTTGCTGCCTCTTGTCGCTGGCAAAGAGCAAGTGAAATGTAAGGAACATGATTCCAAAATGCGAATAAAGAGTGGAAATAGGAAAGCCCTTGGTAATTAATTCCGAGCAACTTTAATCATGTGTATATAGAAAGAGGAGATCTTGCATGTAATTTTAGGCTCTTTATGGGCAACCTGAGAATGGAACGGCATTATTACTACTGTTACTCGGCTCGTGTGGGCTATTTTTCCGTAGGCCTAATGTTATATGGATATTGAATATTCTCTTGTTTTGACTTTCATAATGCAATCCTTCTATTCGATGATTCATGCAATATTACAAGATACTTTGTAGGTGGGTAGTCATATAGCGAGATATCATTTATTAAGTAGCGTTATTTAGTAGCCTTAGTAGTACTACTTAATATTCCTCGAGCCGTCCGTCCGTGCTTCTCCGAAACGGCTGAACCTATTCCAGAGATTTGCTAATGCTACGTTTTTACTTACTGTTTGTTTTCATCTTTAGTGCACGTTTAGTCGTATTTTTGCAAAATGTAAACAGCTTTATAGTTATAGCAGTTCATTTGTAAAGCAGCAGATTTTTTTCCTTGTGAATCAGTTATATACCTGGTCTAAGCTTTTATTCCAAGAAACGAAAAAAAAACTTTTGTAAGAGTTTTAAAAACAAGGAATGTTTTGAAAGGCTCTTCTCTTTCTCATTTATTTGAAATTTAACTTTTCGAGTTGCTCTTTCTTTTGAAAGTCAACTTTCCATGAAATCATACATCTGAAATAATAAAATGTTTTTTTTGTTTTCTACCAACTTTTATCCGTATTATACCTTGTATTCATCTCCCAAATTGATTTTAAGAACGAATGGGAATTAGGAAAAATGTTACAAAACATATTTTGAAATAAGCGACCATTTAGAGAAATCGATTAATATGATATATTGTTTTTCCTTGACTATTCCAGACAATGAATGGAGATTCGGGCGAATCTTTTGCGAGTTGTGGATCTCACTGGATATCCTCCTTTGCACAGCCTCGATCCTGTCCCTGTGTGCAATCAGTATTGACAGATATTTGGCAATAACTAGGCCTCTCGCATATTCGAGAAGGCGGCGCTCCAAGCGACTGGCTCTTTCCATGATATCATGTGTTTGGATTGCTGCTGTGGTGATAACAAGCCCACCAATTTTCGGATGGTAAGTTGCTTTGTGAGCAAAGGAAAACAGTGCACATTGTTATTTTAATTAATTAAATCTTCTTACTTTTCGATACACCAGAACTCTTCTAGAACACACTGCATAAACGCCATTTGCAACCACCTTGCATTACTCTTTTTTTGGCTTTCTGATGGTGGAACGCGAAACGAGTTTTACTAATCATTTTTCTTGCAAATGCATTTGCTTCACTGATAGTTTTGGCAAATAGAAGCATGTGTTCGCACCAACTAAATTATTGGCACGTTGGCGTCGTTATCAAATACAAAGGACGCTAGACATGTCTAGTCCAAATGCAGGTATACCCATGATAGGCGATTCTTTAGGCAGGAATGCTATTACCTTTGAGAAAATAAAGCAAAAATGTTCTAGCAGTAAAAAACAAACAAAAGTAGTGACTATGAATACACGCCTTAAGTTGGAAGTAAGGACTCTTGTAGAAAGTAGGTAATTCAATAACAATGCCAGTGGTAGTTACAAGAGAAAGAAGTTGGAGCCAGAGGAGGGATGACGATGATGATAATGTTGAAAAATAGGAGTAGAAGCCTGAAAGTGGGAACACTTGAGACAACGGTAATTGCTCTACACGCCACTCTATTTTGAGTCATCTTCCAATACTTTTCGTCATTTTCCACAGAAAATAAAAACGACTTAAAAGAAGGAAAATACCCACACGTACCGTACAATCAAGTGTACTAATTGTCATGTTGAGACAACATGTCAAATAGGATAAAGTCAAGAATAAAATGGTGTCGGCGGCCATACTGATGGCGTTGGGTTTTTTCCTCTTTCTTTCACAGACGGTTTCATAATTTTGTTGAAAAAGAAAAACTACGCTGTAATCTTTGCGTGCTATAGGAAACGACCTCTGTTTCACATTGGCACGCATGTGAACTTTTATATGGGCATATAACTTATTAAACATATTTTTAAGAGAAAATGTCACACAGTAAAGAAGAGGAATGTAAAACGAAGCTTGCATATAAATCTTCGCAAATACTAATCCAGACTGTTGGCTGGAATCGTATGTTTGCGTAGGTGTGTTGTTCCTGCGTCCCCGACTTCCGGGAAAATCTTGTTGTTTGAAGACATTTTTAAAGAGCAAAACGTATCTTATTACGTATTACTGGAAGCAAATTACACACAAGTCAATTTTGTAGGGCACGTGGGAATAGGATTCTTGAGTTTTGTAACAACGGTGGACCATATAGACAAAGGAGCAATGTATATTCTTTCGTGATTATAGAAACATAACTGCGTAATAAAAACTCTAATCATTTTAATGATTTGGTTTCAAAGGGGCAACAATTACAATGGTATAAAACATATTACTAATATGCGCATATTTATAGACAACTTCAAATGAGTCACTGGTGAGTCAAATATTTACATATTCATGTAATTTTTTCCTTGCTGGTTTATTTTACAAGCTACTTGTGTAGAGCACTAGAGCAGTCGTAGACGTCGTACTCATAGACGACAATCTTTTTTGGCAAAGGAATACTGTTAGTGCAGGCAATTTCTATGTCTAAGAAACACATCAGTGAGTGAAAGTTTACCATAGGTTGGTTTATGGCAACAATCAGTGTGTTTTAGTCAACTGTGCGTGCGGTCGTAGCGGATGGGTGTGTGTTATGATGAATTTTCTTTTCATCATGATCATTATAACTTTTTCATGTGGCTCGTTAGCAGTACTACGCAGGAACGCGGTAAGAGGATGTAATCATAACCGCTAATAATCTACTTCTTGGTCCTTTGAGTTGCCCTAATTCCCTTTGCACACTGAATTTCCAAGAAAATCAGGTGAATATGGAAACATATAGGTATAATTTATCTCATGTATAAACGTCATATATCTGGATGGTTTTCGAAGCTGACAAGTTTTTCAAAAATATCGTATAAATT
>CM056173.1:30676192-30743583 GCA_029691765.1 Entomobrya proxima
TATGTACTTGCTATATATATGCCAATATAAAACTCGTAGATGTTAGAAACAAAAGGTAAAATGACTTAGTAATGTCTACAGTCGGAAAGGAAAGTAGGCGTATGAATGCTAAAATTGTCCCATATGCCTACTTCCTACAAGCTGTCATTCAATTCATTCGTCAACTTTATACAATTTTGGTGAATTGAAAATTGTGGTAGGATTGGAGCGGAATATCTTTTGATGACACATCTATGTGTACTTCAAACGTACTGTGCCTAGAGAGATATAATCCATCCAAATGCGAAAATGTCATGATGCTTGTCATCGAGTTGCCTACGCCTACAGTTAATACCAAGCCCTGTGCTAAGCCAGTAACTCATATGACAGACACCTTATAAACTGTAATAAAGGGCGTGTACTTGTTGTGGAGACATTTACGCAAATAGAGATAAAATGCAAATGAAGGCAGGAGATAAAAAATTGAATGCATCATGTGATAGCTCATCCTTTGGGGGTTATATGATGTATTTATCGGTTTTCCAAAATAAACGCATCGTCATGATTTCCCGGGAGAAAGAGACGTTTTTAAAACGGGTTATATCCTACTTCGAAAATTTCGCTACAAGGTCAACGATTAAAGCAGTGAAACACTTTGTAGAAGAAGGTAAGTGCCAGACGTGTATATACAAAATAATTCAGGGATATTAAACTACAAAAACATCAGGGTTCAGGTTCTCATAAGGATGTATTGTAACGGTCGCTTTCTTAGGAAGCTTGAAGACGACATCAAAGTTGTTCGACGAGGAGCCTTCCACCTCAATTAGTGCTGCAGCCAACAAACTCAACATTAGTCCACAAACGCTAGGTCAAACTAAAGCTTAGAAATTGGGCATCAAAGCCTGCACTAAGCCGGAAGCACTAACCAGCAGTCAAGGATCAGGAACAGCGAGGAAAATCTAGACCTCGATTTGTTTACAAAAATAATTTTCTAAGATCTAGACCAAAATCAAAACATGCTCCAAATATTCCACTAGCAAGAGATATCGAAACTTTTTGGGATTCATGTAAGGCAGGGTAGTCCAATCTACAAAACCCACACAGTTTACCCCAAGGTTTCAATACTATTTGAAAAAATATCACCACTTAAGTGGCAGCATGATCGGGAAATTCGGGATATGGGGTTCGAGCATAAGCCGAACAAGAACTTTGCAGCACTGGACACAAAGGCACCAATGAATCTTAGTTTATGTGAATATTGTTAAGTATTAGTTGCGCTAAATGCTAAATAATACTGTAGCTCAATAAAGCCTAAATGTTCCGAGATATCAGAATCTCAAAAATGTCTCCATAACAAGTACACGCCCTTTATTTCACACAAAGTCAGCAGCTAGTCCTGTCTTGTTGTGAGGTGATTAGAGTCAGTCAATTTTCAAAACAGAACTATTTTTAATAAACTAATCTCCATATTTATTGAAATCTAATTTATCCCCACGGCTACAGCTCTACTAAAGTCGGAATGTCACTTGAATCTCACAAATACGACTGCATAATACTTGATAACTCGTCTCGCATCTCCATAACATGATAAAAATGAAAGGAACATAATAATAATTACCGGATTTTCCCTCAGCGTGGAGTGGAAAGAACAGCCTGTTACGAGCAACCAATATTCCCGTTTACCTTGATCATCATCATCATCAAGTTTTATCGTTCAATCTTTTTCCTTGCATGCACATGTAAATTGGAACAATATGCAATTTCTTTACAAGACAGCATAAAGGATTTTGTCAGTGCTCATATTTCTTGGTGCCATTCCACAAAAAGGTTCTGATTTCCTCTCGAATAGTAAATCCACTCATCTCTACTGAAACCTTTCTAAAGAAAGCCTACATAGATTTAAGGACGAAGAACGGAAAAGCTGGACAATATTATTAGCAATGGACGCTGCATATTCATGCGAGAGAAAACGATTCGTACATTCGTAGTGTCTGTCATTGTACGCACAGGAAAAGGTCCATTTCTTTCAATATCTGTGCGTAGCCAATTTCAATTCAATAAATTGCAAAAGCATGCACATAGTTAAGTATCGCAAATTGACCTCAAGTTCAATAGGGTTGTGGTTGTAAAATTATGTGTCGCACAGCATGTACGCTGTAAAACTGCTGTATCTGGCAGTTAAGGTCCTGAATCAGGGCCTTAATGCACGAATTTTAACAAACTGGTTGTGAATTCGTAATTCTCGTCAAAAACTGACCTAAAATCATGTGTCGCATGCTATAGGTTCTATTATGAATTGTTTTGAAATCGCTGTGACCTCTGACCTAAAGTTGACCTATTGACCTCAAGTTCAATAGGCTTGTTACTGAGGTGCTATTGTGTCTGTATACCAAGTTTGGTTGTTAAATTACGTTTGACCAGCATGTACGCTGTAAACTGCTGTATCTGGCATTTAAGGTCCTGAATCAGGGCCTTAACGCACGAATTATTACAATCTGGTTGTGAATTCGTAATGCTGGTTAAAAACTGACCTAAATCATGTGTCGCATGATATAGGTCCTATGTAAAAATATTGTACCGTTGTACCTTTAGAGTTGACCTATTGACCTGAAATTCAATAGGGTTGTAGCTGAGGTGCTATAGTATATGCACACCAAGTTTGGTTGTAATCGGCCCAGCCATTGGTGTTAAAAAACCTGTACGGGCGGACGGACGGCCGGACGGCCGGAACACAATATTATCAAGTATCTTAGCGATACCTAATAAAGAGAGATGTATTCTGAGAAAAAAGCATGAAATCGAGAGGGAAATTGATAATAACTTTAAGTGGGACTACGTATAAGGTTTCATAAAAAAATCTTTTACTTTGCCAAGTTCCCCGCATCCATTTGTGATACATGATTGATCAGCCTCCAGCTAGGCACGTGCTGTTGGACTTCGTGTTGCTTGTACCAAAATGATGAAAACATGAAAAAGATTCAAATTTAAAGCATGGACGCTTGCTTCTTTTGATAGTTTGCTTGTGCTTTCATGCTATAATGTGTAATTGCATGCTTTCCAGCAAAATGGTCAATTCTCTTTAAGAGGCTCTCAACCATGATTTCTGCCTGCATAGTTCGATCAATCTTTTGCAAACCTTTCACTGAGGCTTTCCAGAGGAATCCTTTGTTCATTTGTAATCAAGGAAATATTTGAAGGACGTGTGGAATCGGTAAATGTGCAATTTTGAACAATAAGCTATAGAAAAGGTGAAAACATCACTATACTAATATGATGATAATATGCAAATCAGGTGGGTCCATTTACTTTAACATGGGACTCTTAACCATTCTATCGATCCCTCTTGGCAAAAAACTACACCACTTCGAAACACCAAATTTTGCATGGAACATACTTAGGCACCGTAGAAGGTGCAAGGATACTTTTTTTGTAAATACGAATTGTTTTTACCGTTAATTTAACAGTCAAAGTTATCATTATGTAAAAGGTTCACATTTTTACAAAATTGCTACTATAGCGTGGGAGCGTATACAGTCAGTATACCTAGCCATATATAAAAAGCCGTCATCAGTTGTAGTGAGTCATCATTACAAAATACTGGATATCATAAACATAAGCAAAGAGTCTACCTGGCTGGCTGGCTGATTTCTTGGACACCATTGTTTTCTCCCATAGTGCCACCATCCCATGTATTTTCCCATAGTGCCACATTCCTACTTCAGTAGGCATATATATTGGTTACTGAAGTAGGAATGTGGCACTATGGGAGAATACATGGGAGTGGTGGCACTATGGAAGAATACATGGGAATGGTGGCACTATGGGAGAATACATGGGAATTATGGCAGCATAGTGCCACATTGCGACCTCACTGAACTAATGGTGGAACTATGGGAGAATACATGGGGATGGTGGCACTATGGGAGAATACATGGGAATGGTGGCACTATAGGAGAATACATGGGAAATGCGGCAGCATGGGAGAATATTGGAAATTTTGGCAGAATTATGGGTGGAAGTTGGGAGTATGTGTCCTTTAATTTGTCTTTAAATATTCCTGCACTTAGTGCAGGAACGGGCCCCCTTCTAGTCTAAAACATAAGCAAAGAGTCTGGCTGGCTGATTTCTTGGACACCATGGTTTTTTCTCATGCGGCCTCACATCAGCTGTTATAGTAGCAGTACTGCTATTTTTTGACGGAGTGAGCTGATAATCGGTATGAAGACTAATTGTAGGGTGGGGAATTCAGCAAAATTAACCAATTACTACTGGGGGAAAGGTTTCATCCCCCAGGGGTAGTTTTTTACAGTTTTGCTCGGATTGAGCTGAAACTTGGTACGTAGACTAATTGTAGGGTGGGGAATTCAGCAAAATTAACCAATTACCACTGGGGGAAGGTTTCATCCCCCAGAGGTAGTTTTTTACAGTTTTGCTCGGATTGAGCTCAAACTTGGTATGTAGAACAATTGAAGGGCGGGGAATTAATTTTTCACCAAATTTGGCGTCAATAATTTGTCGCTGGGCGTACTTTTACAACTTTACTAAAGTTTTATTTTGTTTGAGTTGTCCTGTTCTGTCCTGTCCTGCCCCTGTCCAGAACAGCTGTTATAGTAGCAGTACAAGTACAGCTATCTGTGACGGATTGAGTTGATATTTAGTATGTAGACCAACTAAGGAGTGGGGATTTCAGCGAAATTAACCAAATACCCCTGGTGGCAAGGGCTCATCCCACAGGAGTAGTTTTTTACAGTATTGCTCGGATTGAGCTGAAATTTGGTATGTAGGTCAATTTAGGGGTGGGGAATCAAGCGAAATTAAGATGTTTCCCCTGGGGAAAGCGCTTATTCCTCACAGGTATTTTTCGTATTTGCAAGGATTTAGCTCAAATTTGATACGTAGACTAATTAAAGGCTGTGGAATTCATTATTCGCTAAAATTCACTTTTTGCTGGGCGCATTTTACAACTTAACAAAATTTTTATATGCATACTGAAGTGAGCATGTGGCAACATGAGAGAATACATGGGGATTTTTGGCAAAATTATGGGTGGAAGTTTGGAGTATGTGTCGTTTTACTACAATTGCGTATAATTATTCCTGCACTTAGTGCAGGAACGGGCCCCGTTCTAGTATATTATATAACAAAATCATTGTTGGGAACTAGGCATATTATGTGTATTAAATGAGAGTGTCGGGTATTGAATAATAACTATTTGTAGGGGTGTTCATTATTTGGCATTTGGCAAAGTGCTCTTTGTTCTGGGAAGTGTGTATTTAATAGTAATAGTTTAGTAGTCATGTGATATATAAAATGAAGTCTTCATTCAATGTTCAAAATAAATTTTCCTGGCACGTTTTAATTAAATTCATAATCAAATACCAAGCACAATGGGTTCCCACCAGGTGTGCTATTTTTTTGTAGAAGTGTTATATGGAATGTGTGTGGTTTTTTGAAGAGCGGATTAATTTATCTGGAAGGTTGTTAATTCGTCGGTAGTCTGTTAATTCGTGTGGAAAAGTGTTAAGTCAGCATTAAAAGGACAAAAATATTCAAATTATCAAATGCGAAGCATAACGGGCTCCCGCTAGTTTCCTGTTAATCTGAATGAATCAGGATGGCAAATATGTTAGTAGGTAATAATAAGTTCAGAACAGACTGTATCTCTGTTCCATGGAAATGCTTACCACGTGGGATAAGTGGAAGCTCTTTTAACTTTTGCAAACTTGTGAGAACTTGGTTTTCGTGAAACTAAATATTGCCAGATTATTGGTTTGGTGTTAAAACCTTCGGATCAGAAATTCCTAAAGACAAAATCGTTCCAAGTATCCAATTTCTTTGTATGATATAGAATGGCATTTTAAGGATTACCTTTTCACGGTGAGTTTGTTAATGAATTTGGAGCCTTATTGGGTGCTGCTTCATTTATCAATACCTATTTTGCAAACATATTACGGGTCTCATTTACCATCCCCAAATTTCATGTTAACACCTTGTAACCCCACTCGTGACGTAAAGCCTCCCAAACTAGAACGCACCAACTTCAACATCTCATCTTCCATGTGGCAAATGCATGTACTTTGTAGAAAAGGAATGAGAGCTGAAAAATCTCAGCTCTCCTACATAAAACAAATGACACATCTTCACAAGTTGTGAATGCAAGTGCAGGGGCTCTTTCAGTCTTCCCCTGCAGTGCAATATTTCGGCTATAAATAAATCTATAATTAAATTCCTATTAACTTTTTCGTTAACGATAGTGTTGAAAAATAAATATTTTAAAATTTACTCTAACAAATCCCTATAAAGCGTTATTATTTCTGCATCCTATTTCAGAACACAGCAGGGTTAAAGGAAGAATAATCCACCTGCTACAACCTACATAGTTTAAAGTATATTAGTATATACCTGTAGTTGCGAAACTTTTTATTTATCATTTATCATTAACCATATTGAACATAATCTTATGTAATAAAATAATATGGTTGTTCAATTGCTTCCTGTTATGCAAAATGAGCTCAAAATACAATTTCTTGAAAGACAAACAAACTATTTTAAACTTTTTCGCTTTCTCCTAAAGTAGAAAATCCTTACAACAACAGTTTTTCGAAAACATGAAACCTCCCACGAGAAAGACGCCTTGTAGATTCTTAAGATTTTTAATACCAACTGTCTTCAAAATTAGCAAAAAACAAAAGCAGACCCATCTGTATGGCAAACATCAGCCATAATTAAGCACCATTACCTGCAACGCGTTATCTTTGCATACTTACTTTCATCTTGCTCATCCTCACCAACTTGCACACACGTACAACTTAAGTCGCTCGCCCACATAAAGACATGCTTGCTTGCTCAAACCACTTCCGTTAAAGTGTGCACGTGAAACAAAATTCTGACTTTGTTTTTCTCTTTCCCCTCTTGTGAAACGGTCTTAGGGGAGATTTACAAAACCACAAATTACAAAATACATGAATTACAAATTTTCTATTACAAAGTCTCAAATTACAAATGTTTTTTTTCTCCTAAATACATAAATTACAAAAGTTCAAACTAGCATTTCAGGGTACATTTGGAACACAACTAAATAAAACCGAGTATTTTTTAGAGAAACCTTTCAGAAATTTCATACTTACCTCAATTAAGCTCGTATGAAAAGCGTGGTTCTTTTTTGAAATATCGTTCATCAGTGAGGAATCTTTTCATTTAATATTTGAATATTTCGAAGAAAACAAGATTAATTCTTGCTGCATGCATGTTTTTAAACAGCACAGTCGTCTTTCAAACGTACTCACAAAAATCGAGTTGACTGTGACTGTGTCCTGCTAGAGCTACTCTTAATAAATTTGTTCTAGAAGAAGGTCAAATGAATATTAAAAAGCTCCAGCAGGTTGCATTTACTGACGATTTGTATAAAATTTTAGAAGACTAAATAAATAAAAAATAAATACTGCTAAAAGCATTACTCCAAAAATGTGAACATAAAACATGTGTCGTTCTATACTGTTTGTAGCAATAGTGAGTAGCATTCAGTAAAATATCCTATTACATTATAGCATAATACGTATTGATCAGTGAGTACAAATGATTCCATCTAGTTGAATCAATGTTTTTTTGGTTTGAAATTTATATAGTATTGTCAAAAATTAAAGAAAAAATGGCGAATTGAGTTTTTGTAATTCATGTACATTTTCATTTGTAATTTTGGGTTTTGTAATTCTCTCTTTTGTAAAATGTGTCATTTGTAATTTAAAATTTGTAATTCTCCCCGTGCACCTTGTGAAACAGGTATGAGGAAGACCGAAACACGGACAATAAATGTGATTATAACGAGAACACCGGCTACGTTGTGTATTCTGCTCTGGGATCCTTTTTCCTGCCTCTTCTCGTGATGCTTTATGTTTACGCAAGGATTGCCTGTGTGATCACGAGACGTCAGAGATCAATTCAGAAGCTTCATGCGAGAGGAGATCGTGTAAGTATTCCCATTTTTTCTATATTTGTATGCTGCATAAAAAGCAAGACTTCTTTGCGTTGTCTCTTACTATCCAATTTACTAAAAGATGTATTCGGCATTCATAATTTTTTGATCACGTAATATTATAATAATGCTTTCCAGAGGAGCAGCACCAGCAATTCAAAAAAAAAACTTGCCATATATATGCCAAACTTAGGCGAGCTGCTTTCTCCTGGCACAACTAGCAAATATTTTACGAACAAGGATGTCGTCATGATCATCATATCATCTTCATAGTTATTGTATATTGTGTATATATGATATTCATATTATGAATGCCCTAGTTATGTTGTTTTCACTATGAACTTGCCAATGAGCGTTTTTACCGATTTTTTGAGTTGCTCTTTTGAAAGCATATACAATATAACTACTGCGACGAGGAGTGTGGATCAGTTCAGTGCTGCCATTTCTAGTTCATTCCTTCATGCTCTTTTCTCTCCCCATCGCCAGGCGGAGATGCAGGAAGAGAAAGTTTTTTGCATGCAGTCACGAGCACATTTACATAAATTGAAGTTGTTCGTCTGGTCGTAATAGGGTTTAGAAAAAACTAAAAGTAGTAATGAGTCGCTGTATAGTCGTTTGTGGTGAATGAAGAAGCGAACACTTTTTGTTTTTTCGCTCTATGCCAAAGGAATATGACCAAGTAGTGCCTAAGTAGAGACATCAGTAGAATGCTAAATATTAGTTTTATTGAGAGTAAAAGAATACTTTGCCAATTCCAAGAGTTCACGACAACAGCAAATGAAACCCATTACATGTTAAGGTCGACAATTTCAGTGCAAATCCAGGCGTCGTACATAAATGGACAGGGAACAAGTTCCCAACTGGGAAAGTTAATATTAAAAATGCAAAATGTATATTTATGCGTAAAAATGTCAGTTTTGTAAACGATTCCAATGCCAGCAAAAAGCTGAGCCTAATGCAATAGAGTTGATGTAATCAAAACACTAATGAAATTCCAAATAAATTGCTTTACTAACGTTGCTTAAAATGTGTGGTTTAATTACATTTCGCAATGCTAGTGATTTTCCTCTGGTAATTAATTTGAAATTTAGTTTGCTATGAAATTAGTTATAAAATGAATTACTGAAAACCTTCAAGTTTGCGTAAAATATAATTGAAATATATCATCCATCTCCCGTTTTCTGACATCAAATTGTTCAGCTTAAAAGAACGTTCATGTATCCTGACTTACAGCTCTCAAAACGATTGGATCGAAAATGTTAATTTTGAGGGTTTTATGTTGCCAAAAATGGCACATCACATTTTCTCATGTAAAGTTAGATTGCACCAATAGTATATTATCAAGATTTAACGTGAAAATTAAATGACGATTCCATTACCAATTGTGGTTTCTAAATACAAATGTTGTAGCGACAACAACAACATAAATTTCAAAACCTACCATCAAAAACTTGTGCTTGCACTATAACGGTTCCTTCCATACGGTAGTTTTTGTCGGTATAAAATTACATGCGCTGGTATATTAGCAGATAGCTTTTTTTTTTACCGAAAATCTAATTTCAGTGATTCATGGAAATTAAATTTGGATTATGAAATACAACCCATGCTATCTTATTACTAACCCACAATACCGTCAGTAATTAAGTCAGACCGTCCGTAATGTGATGTTCTTTTCAAAGTATTTTGCCGTTGCAAAGTTGAGCTTCGTTTTTAGAACAAGAACATTTACGAGTAGCCAGGAACTCTATTACTCAGACAAAAAACTGTCTATGGTAAAGATGATCTAAAAACCTTTTAGTGCGTTTCCGTTTCTCATTCTCATACTAATTCATTTATAACACAAAGCGCTTACACTACTTTAATATGATTTTGATTACAATGATGATTCTTATGATCCGGATATCAGGTTTCTTGTCCGGGTATTCTTTACCTGATCCACAAACTGTATTATTACTTACTTCCAAGTACCCTTTAAGCTGAGCCCAAACATCTCTAGTTAATTGAGATTTCCAACTTGTACCATCCGAGTAAATAGTAGTAATAATGCTTTTTGAAAGAGAAAAAATCAGAGAGCAAAAGAAAGACAGAGTGTGGGAGTAGGTGGCTAGCCAAGCCACAACAGCCACGTAGCGGTAAACTTGTGATCTGAAATTGTTTTGTTGTGCTACGTGATCTCGAAACATGAAAAGAGGGATCATCAAAAAAGATAGAAATCTCCGGGAAAGCACCCAAAAGGAATAGGTAGGCGGTGATGTAGGTTTGGGAGATAGGCTTTTGTAATAATTTTGTTATTTTCCCCGGGCAATATATGCGTATCCACTTGGCAAATCCATTCATTGTAACCGTGAAGCATTACTTATTCACCAGGACAGAAATGCGACCAAAGCTTTACGCAAATTTGTTCATGGAATAATAAAAATGCATCAAGATTGCTATATAGCTTTTTGTATACACTTTAGTAGTATTTGCTGACTCGTCAGTGACGCAACATGATAAAAGGAAGCAAAGATGACAAAAGGGTGAAAGTTTCACGGTTCCCCACTATACCAGCGTCCGCATGAATAGGTCATGGGTAAAAAATAGGTAGTCCATTCATTCATATATTTCATTTAGGTACACGACTTAATTCGCCACAGGGATATAATGTAATTCACATAGTAGTATGATTCAATTTTTGAAATGGCAAGGATCAGTGGTACGATAAGGAGAGGAAAAGCCGCTCAGCTTTTCCGCGAAATCGCATCAATAATAACGTCTGCACTATCAAACTTCTGAAATCAAATATGCCGTAACTTGTATATTTATTACCGTTCATACATTCTTTGTATCTTTTTTTTTTGCAATTTTTAGAAATCCCAGTATGGTGGCAGTGATTGTGAGGAGCCCCTCAACCAAAAGGATCGGGACGAGGACGGCGGAAAAGGGAATAATGCGGACTTGCAATCCCACCGACCTGCCAGTAGAATTGCTTCTTCCACTCTAGGAACTGCTGGAGGTGATGTAGGCGTAGCGACAGACTCGGAAAACAAACCTCCATTGGGTCATCATTCTCACCACCGTCTTCAGACAGGAAATATTGATACTCAGCCCTCTGTGCAAAAGGATGAGCCGCCTCGTCGTCAGGAGAATTCAGGTTTCTTGGGTCGATTCAGTCTCAGCTCGTGTACATCCGGTAATGCTGAGGATACCGGCGGCGGCAGCACGAAAAGCAATAACAACAAAAAGAAACATGGGGATCGCTTATCAAGGTAATTAAGGTTTCAGGTTGAATAAAAGAAGGATTGCTTGGAATAATGTATAAAGTAGACTTGATACTTGATATAGTAGCGGAACGCAAAGCGTAATTTGATGTCACTTAAACCTACTCTTGTTACATGTAATATGATACGACAGTGCATTTTCATTAAATCTGGTTTTTTCTGGCCCTTTTCCCTGTGTCAGGCAACAAGAGAAAGGAATGAGTCTTGTTGAAAACCCGGCTATGGCTTTGTCCTTGCCCGATCCGGCAACTTTGGCGTCCGCCAGTGGCACTGCAGAGAACTCTAGCAGCAGTGCCACGGAACCAGATAGTGGTGGTGGTGGAAGTGGCAGTTGTGGTCGTTCCAACTCGAGTACTACCACACAGCTTCCGCAGCCACAGCATCACCGTTCCAACATAATTTGCTGCAATACTCAGAACTCCCAGCAGCCACGGCAGAATACTCCTCAAAACTATGTTTCCAGGATGAAAACTGGGTCGAGACTTTGTCACCACAGTATTGCGACCGCAAGCCCACAGAAAAATATCCACCGGGTGCATCAAGCGTCCCCGTCTGCAGGACGTAATTTTGGAGGTATGGTTGGCTTGTTTGTTTTATTTTTCAGGAGAAAGCTATAATGTGAAGTAGTCTATAAGGCTATAATGAAAGAAATGTGAGAGACGAGGGAAAGTAATGGCTGTAATATATTTTCTGTCAAAAGATGATGAGGCCCACGTGAAAAATTACGGAAGCTGTCGAAGTTTGGATAGGAGTCCACGGGTGTGGACAGTGGAGGCACCTGCGACATCCTCCAACACTGCAGGAAAGAAGAAAGGAAAAGAATGTGCCAAACCTAAAACAACAACAAACTATAGAAGCTGCTCCTATGAGCACGAACTTACCGAGTCCAGTAACTCTGGAGCAGAAAAGTCGCCCCCGCAAATGGAATCAGTGATGATGGACTCACCAGCTGGAAATCCAGCGTCGCTAATGGGCGCGGCAAGCAGTGGAACAGGGAATAACGCAAGCTTGATAAGCCCCGCACTTGGCCATGACACAAAGAGAAGTCCGTATTCCAATCGCATTCAAAGCAGTCGCATTTACCAGCCACATCACGGAGCGCAAAACAGTCATCACCACCGCATCATTCAGGGCAATCAATTGCAAATGAATCAAACTCTTGCACCAAGCGGCGATGGCATACGCAGAGCAAGGAGCATGAAGTTTGTACCACATATTCATAACAATGACCAGAATCATAACGGTGGCACAGCAAACAGAGACTTTTCCAGTGGGCGCATTGCCTCGTTTAAAAGGGAAACGAAAACAGCTCAAACCTTGGCTGCCGTTGTGGGAGGATTTATAATCTGTTGGCTGCCCTTCTTCGTGGCCTATGTCATGGGTCCGTTTACTCCTAGTGCGGACACGATACCATCAGCACTTATGGATGCTTTGATTTGGCTAGGTACTCAAAATAAAATGTTGTTGGCTATAGGTTTTTGTCGGGTTCATTCTCTTTTCGACAGCCTGGGCTTGTATGCTGTTGCAGTTGAATTTAAATAATTTCCTTTTTCTCTTTCTCCAGGCTGGAGTAATTCGGCAATAAATCCATTCATTTACGCTTTCTACAGCGCCGACTTTCGTTCTGCATTTTGGAGACTGACAGTACACAAATGTAGTGCTTTGCTGAGAAATCGCAATCAAATGAGGACTAGTCCGAGGAGATACGAAGATCCACCACCCCATCCACAGCACAACCCACCGCAGCAACAGCAACACCACCATCCGCAACATAGAACTTCAGCGTAATAAATTTTACAAGTTTTTCACTTACCGAGAAATCGCAGTGAGTTCAAGTAATTAATTATACGTTGGCCAAATTAAAGGCAACATTAATAAATAGGTATGCTCCATATGTGACGCTACTGGTAAATTATTCATGGACTAATATGATACTCCGTTCGACATGAACAGAGCCAATGATATTTTATACTTTCCATTTTACATGGTGCTATGCTACGACTATATAGCCAATGCTTCTTCCAGAATTAATATTTATATAGATGTATAGATTACGTACTAGCAACAACGTGGAAAGGCATTGGGAAAGTAGCAATTATCTATATTAAATCTGATATGAGAATTTGGTATGACTGCATGAAAGTATGGTTCCTCTACATTCAGTATTTATTACACATTTTTTGTCTGGGGATAAACTATTAATAAATAAAACATTTTGTAATAATTACTAAGCGGTTGTTTACCGTACTAGGAGAAATGCTAGCTGTGCATACAACTCGAAAATAATTATATAAAACTTGTGTCCTGAAGCAACTTGACTTTGGATTGCATAACATTCTGGTATTACAAAATTTATAAATAAATCTATAAAGGTAATAAAAACTGTAGAATAGATGAAAGCCAAAAACCATTGTGGTATGGTAAATGGAATATTGCAAAAAATTGTAGTTTCAGGCTAATTGTTGTTACAACTAAGCTTATTATAATTATTACATAGCCACCTTTACGTCTACTACGTCAACTTCTGGTAATATTTTTGGAACTGAAAACAAAATGTATTATGAATCTAGCTCTATTAGTCGCTACCTGCGTCAGCCAGAATTTTCAACAATTTACCTGAGTTTAGGATTCTAGTCAGAAATCAAATTGTACATAAAACATTTATCTCGTATGTTTACGCTGTCGAACTTTCAAAATGTGAAATGATAAATAAATAATACAGCTTTTGTCGTAAAAGCTTAATGTTGAGCATAATAAACATGAAATTCAGATTACTATGTAATAAGCAATAGAAATTATGAATTTATGAAATTAGTAGTAGATTTAATAAAACCAAACATGTGTAATGTGTACACGAAAGTGAAATGGAAGGGTGTTGTCCTTTTTTAAATGCTAAACTCTGACATTTATTCACTTTTAATTCCAAACACGAAGCAGTTTGAATCCCATTTATAATCGCACAACCGTCATCAATAACGTTCTGTTACTTGGAAAAAGAAGGGTTACCTAGAATTTTCATGTCTCACGTCACCCCAACTTTTTGCACACGCATGAAAACCATACTATCATGGCATAATATCGCATGTTCCCGTTCCATCACTGTCCAGTCGACGCTTCGCAGTTGCAGTTGTTGGCTGCTCTTCCAGAGTTCCAATAATATATTATTGCAAAAATGGCATCAGGAATTCACCTGCTCTACCTAAAGTAATTGTAAATTTATATGGTTTATGGCTTGCTATATTTTATGTCTCCACTCTTGCCACCTTTTCCATGCTTTTCTTTTATACCAACCAGTCATGATGACTTCACAGGTAAAGCCCTACAAACATTTACTTTTTGACAATCCACCATATTATAACCGATCGATTGCCTAAAAGTTTAGTACCTGACATTTTCCGATCGTCAGTCGATAACATGCATTTGCCCACGCAGTTTGCCCAACAATTATGAATCATTTTAAGCATTATCTATCTACCAACCATTTCATTTTTATACACGCGTTTGTCGTAAAGTATAACCTCAAAATTTTGCTACATGAGTCACACCTTTCATCAATATCACTCGCAATTGTTTTCGTGGAATTGCGGAAAGCATCTGCATGTAGTGCTTAGTGCTCACGTTTTTAAACGGATATATCCACCACCCCACAACCAAAGCTGCAGAGAATATCAAAAAATAAAATTAGCAACGCATAAAAAACCGAGCCCCGTGTGGTTTTGCACTGCCCATCATCATCCAGTTAGAGGCCATAATAATATCCATTAAAGCAACCAAATATATAGTCAAAGTGACATTCTCGGTTTCCTTTCCATTTCACTTTTATTTCTTGCACTGTCCACTGCCTCTCAACCTTGTAGCCGGTCCGGTGGTGCACAGCAACATACCGTAAATTTCCAATTTATAGCCCCGGCTAAATTTTCAAATTTACCCCTCTCAGGGAGGGCTATAATTAAAGAGCTAAATAGAGCTAAATAAATAGAGAGAAGCTAAAATTTCAAAAACGCCGTGAAACCCAACAATTGTTTTCGCAATAATAGATAAAATCCAAAAATTGCAAGCACGCTACCTTAAATTTGAGTAAAAATACAAATTATGTCTTAAAATGACTTACTTAGTGCTTGCTACCCATAATTTGTTTTCAATTTATTACGGAATTAGTTAAATAATTTATCAGTATTAACTAGTAATGACATCTTCTGATACTTAATTCTTCATCTTGAACCTCTTTATGTCAAGATTGATTGTTGCAAAGCCGTTTTGAAAGAACAAAATAGAAAATTACTTTTTGAGGGGGGCCATAATTTGGGAGAGGCTAAATTTTCAATTTTTCCCCTGCCAGGGAGGGCGAAAATTAGAGAGGGGCTATAATTTGAAAGAGGGCTATAAATTGAGAATTGACGGTATATCAACTTTTGGTAATTTTGCTTGTGTTTATTGCATATGGACTTTGTTTTTTATTTCGCTCAGCCTCGCGTTCTAAATAAACTTGACTTGCGGCTGCTTGTTTTATTTTGCATTTTGCATATCACGTTTGCTTTATTTGTTGACATCAACAACTACAGGAAAGACATATAACCAGCACTTCCAGTACGACAATTCCGTTTTCAGCTCAAATTGAAAGTGCTCATTATACTATTTATTTATCATTTACATATATACAATCTCCGTTCTTTTCCCTAGTGTCCGTCACCGCCGCGCCGCTCTGTCAGTGTTGACTTGTTGACCATGATCATTATTGCTTTAAATTGTTACTGTGACACTACATGTACATATTTTTGAGTCTAAAAAATCACGTTGTAGCGAAATGCCATACTAACCATTTGTTTGGCTCGTTGACTATAAAAATCGCTACATATTTCTAGCTCGTCCATATCTCTCCTGTAATATTTGCCGTTTCCCAGTAAGTTCCTATATGCGATCATATTTTTTCTAAAAGTAGCGTCGACTTACACAATCCGTCTAATAGAGAGTGGAGATAGTCTAGCGAGTTGGTAGAGAGTTGAGTGCTGGGGATAGAGAGAGTCAAGAGTGGAGTGAACCCGATTCCAATTTCCATGCAAACAGATTAAAATAGGCAAGTGCTCCTTTGATTCCCATGTGTAATTGTGCTGACTGACTTCCCTGCCAACTTTTCTGCCAACTGCATTTTTTGGATGAAAAAATAGACATTTTTTTGCATTTGTTATAGGCTCTTGTTGTGTTTCCTGTTCTCTGTTTCATACTCTTTTCTGCTGCTTTGTGAGTGTGTCTACTATCGTCAACTGTAATCGTCGTCATCCGATATCCGATTCTGTGGCCTAACTAAAATGCTTCCGCAACCAAACTCCATGTGTTTCTGAACAGATGATCTGTTGTCATTTGCATTGGCGTTCTTCATTGTTCTGCAGTTGTAGCCGCTTTTGGCTGTGAAATCAAAGAAGGATTTTTGGGGATTGTGTGGTCGGCTATTTTTTGATGGTGAGGAGGAGTGTGGAATCGCTTTAGTGGGACTGCAATTAGTGGGAAAGGAGAGTGGGGAGTAGACGACGGGGACAAGGAATCTAGTCAGGTATTTGAAGAAAGAAATTGCCGTTTTTATTGCGAATTTTTGTAGAAGAATTCAATTTGCAGACATGGTAACAGGGGATTAGGATGTTGCATTTTTCTTTGCAAAGCTTGTCTTTGTTACTTAATTTGTAAATTTGTAATGACGTTTGCGTATGTGTAGATGGCGAAAAGCGGGCTGCTGTCAATACTGACATCATGGTTGAAGATGGTGTGGAGTTTGGCCTGGTGTCCAGGAGTATCTGGAGTTGGACTGAAAGACTGCCGTAAACCTGTTGCTTTTGGGCTTCTACTCATATTCAGCGTGTACGTCTGCCTGGAATTGTATCTGTTTGTGGTAGTTGATAGCGCTCCACCAGGAGCAACACTTCCCATCAGCACAAACACTTCAAGCTCACCATGCCATTTGTCACCTTACTGTGTTATTAACGTCAAAAGCTTGCTTCTCGGACCCGTCGAGTTTTACATTCATAAGCCACTATCTGTGATGTTCAACGACGCTTTCCATGTCGATAGGTTTATGACTGCCAATTTCGTCAGCTTCTTGCACATTCTAGCAGCCTTGCTGAGTGCCAAGTTGATTTCGAATGATTCGCTTCTTGTAAGGCGACTTGGAGTGTTGGTGTATGAAGTCAGGGACTTTCTGGACTGTCTGGATGGAGTGGTAGCCAAAGAGGAGCTCAAGCGTCGGGGGGAAGAACATTTGTTTAGTCAGCCAGCTGGGGCTTGGGGCTACTTTGTTGATGGCGTTTCAGACGGTCTTGGAAGTATATTTGTGCTTATTGGCTGTCTTATCTACATGCAGAAACATGTTGGTCAAAGGAAAGTTCAGCAAATAGTCTACGCTCCATTAAATGTCGTCTCGGTGAGCAATCCTAATTCTCCCTTGTGCAGCAGCAAGTTTTGTCAGCATGAAAAGCGTGACGAAGACGCTACTCGTGAGACAGCTCAACACAATCCAGGATTTTTTTCTGGGCTGTGGTCTGCCTTGTGCAAATGCCTTGCCATGTTTCGTATAACGGGAGTCAGTTTGCCAGCCTTTTTCTATCTCAATCAGCTTCTTCTTTCGTCCATGTTTTGGAACCGCAACATTATTCTCTACGGCAAAGTTCTCGAGCCCGGACGTCTTGCCCTTCTCTCCGGTCCAATTGCAAGTTACATCTTACGGGGTGCATCCAGTAAAGCAATTCACAGCCCACTCATGTGGATGATCATTTTCGGTTGGAGAATCATGAATCCTCTCTTCTTGATGGACATACTAATGTTTTTCATCTTTTTTGACAAGATGTACGAATTTTTGATGCTCATTCAGTATTCAGGGTTCATAGCAATTTCAGCTCTATCCGTTCTCTCCGAAGTCTACCGTGCAACTCTAATCTGCGTAGTTGGGTGCCCTGAACCCAGCGAAACTCTCTCGTCCACTTAGTATTACTCACTGTATTCAGATTTATATAAAAAAAGTCACTATTGCCAATACTGATAATCTGTAACCTTGAGCTTTTATAGATGTCAAAAGTCGAAACAAAGATGAATTAGTTTTGTTTGTTAGATAAGAAAAAAGATGTATTATGAATGGTAGTTTTTATTATTCTGATGCTATTTTAAGGTTGTTTGATATTGTTGTATAACTTATTACGCTGTAATAATTTATAGAAATACAGATAGATATTTTGTATTAAAATAAACGTGCTCTTTATTTTAACTTTAGGTATTTCCCCAAGTCACCAATATTTGCTCATATAATGACTGCGAAATACATGAAATCAAAGCATTTTTGTTTACGTATGCCAATAATGCCATATAGTCAGATTAAATAAATCACACCGAACAATCAATAATATTCAGTATGGAACGAAGAAAAATGCATGGTTATTTATTAGCATGTTGTTATACATACCATTATCAACAAAACAGTCTTAAATAAAAAAAAATCAGGAAACTTGTGTAGATAACAATACTAAAATGCTATAAATTAATAATGAAATTACAGTTAATAAATGCTCGTTGCTTTTAAACAAAGGTAGACAGAAACCACCATGGTCATTAAGTAATTAAGTAACATTGTTTACAGTTATTTGTTGATTTAGAACATTCAATAACTTTCAATTTTGGGGTGGAATTATTTTCAGTTACATCTATATCTGTCTGTGTATAGCAAATTAGTACATTACAGTTATTTCGTTAACCTTTTCCTGTGTAAATAACAAAAGAAATGACGTCAAATGCACGTGTGTAAATTATTATTAACCAAAATGCTGCTAAATACAACGTTTTCAATAAATGCCATTAGATACGTATATTTTATATCAACTTATTATGCTAACGTTCACTACGACTCGAGATTATTAGAATACCTCAGGGTAAGTAAAATCCTTACAGTTTCATTTCAAAGATCTAAGTTTAGTGTTTCTTTACAATAAAAGTATTTTAAATATTGCAAGTTTTGGTTGATGCGACGAATGGTTGATTAAACTATACTAGTAACGTAACACAAAGGAATGACACTGGAACTGGTAATCACTACAGCCAAGAAGAGAAGACTTACTTTTTATATGCGGACTTTCTCCATTTTAATACAGTGCGATCTACCAGATTCCGAATAAATGCATATATTTTGTTGTAGTAATGGTGGTATTAAAGATAAGTCTCCATAAACTAACAGTATTCTCTAAATTTATGCAGATTGTGACTTACAAAAATGGAAATTGTTGTTTTACAGAGTTTTCTTTATAGATTTATCATGTATCTAATTTTCACAATATCTGTTGAAGAAATTGAATTTGTGTACTTTCTTTTCTGCAAAATAATCTATCTTTTATAACAAATTATACAATAGTACCTAGTAGAGTTACTCGGAGTGTGCAGGGTGTGTGGATACTAACTAATAATAATAAAAGTATTATGCATGTTATCAGTTATTTTATCTAAACTAAAGAAGTAAATGAATCTGTAATTAAGTATAACTAAGTTTCTATATCAGATTTACAGCATCATTTCAGAATGCTTCCTCCCGTTTTTTAACACTATGGTTTTTTATGCTGCCACCTTATCCCTTCCCAAAACAAAACTAAAACAAAGAAGAATCAAAACTGACATGTTGTTGGCTGGTTTTTAAGTTTGATGATGACAATAAACAGTGAAATCCTTGAATGGAAAATCAGTGTCTTCATCATCAATTTTCTCTTTGTTTTTTTAACGACGGTCGCGAGAGTCAGATCTGGAGCGACGGGGTCGTGGGGATCGGCTTCGGGAGCGTGACCGGCTCCTGGAGAATCGCCTCCTCATGGGTGACCGAGAGCGGCTGGACGGGATCATGTTGAAAAGAAAAAAGAGATTAGATTTATTTAAACCATTCTTCATTTGAATGAAAAAACGGTTTGAATATCTCTCCAGATTTAAATAAAAAACGCCAAACTCTGAGAGAGACTAGTTTAGATAGTACTTCTAATACTTTTGAATTATTACGAATATCAGATACAAAAGCATATAGTAAAATTGAGAATAATATATAGAGTAATTTGAAATAGTAAAAATAAAAATATTTATATTTTTTGTGTTTTTTGAGTACTTTAAGGAAATACGAGAAATGAAGTAGTAGTAGTGTGACAATACGAAATCTCTGTCTCTGGTGAGGAGGAGGAAGGGGTCGCGTTTTCAGACAACTCTACTTGTGAGGATTCTTTATGTGCCTCGACAGACGCGATGATGCTGATGCGATGCAGAGAGGGGGCCAGACCAACAACTTAAAAGGAAACCGGAAGCCCGAGAAATGTGAAGTACAGATGAATTTGAGTTTAAAACAAGGTTTGGAAAATCTTTACTCTTGACTTTAGAAAGGGGATTGAATTGAAACGAATATTTTGACTTTAACTTGAGGGTAAATTGCAAATTGAAAGAAAGACTTTGATTGCAGGTTTACTTAAATACTCCAATTCTCTGCCGGTTCTCATTTAAGTGTGTTTGCCTAGCACGCCCTCAGGCCTGAAGACCTCATCTGTGTCGTGACCTGGTAGCTGTCGCAGTAGACGGAGTAGTAGGTACTGATTGATGAGGTGGGAGGTAGAAAGAAAGAGGCAGAGCGAGCGACTATTCATATGCGAGCGTGTCTCCTACGCGATGATGATGGCTGTGTGATGGGTGGTAGATGGAAGAGGTGGATCGTGGTTGGTGGTGATGGTAGTAATTTGGTGGATGCGAGATGATGGATGACTACACCAGCCAAGGCGACTATACTTAAACAGGGACTGTCAACTGTGCGCAGAGGGAGGAGCTTATATTGGTCCGCACCAAAAAACAAAACTGTGTGTGTCAGCGCAAATTGGGCGAGCGACCAGAGAGAAGTGTGTGGGTGGACAGGCGGGCACAGTCAGTCGGGGGATGAGCCAACTAAAAAAACAACTAACGTTGACTACACGGTCACACACAGACGCCATCAGTCAATGTGAAATACCTGGCCTGACCACTTTAAGAAGAAGGTGGCCCTCGTCTCCGCCGCTTCAGCGCCTGAGAGGACTCTCGTCGGCACATGTCAATAGTCAACATGACTCAGAGGATATCATCATTGCCATGCATGACTACGCAGCGGCGGCGGGTGAGGAGACGAGGAGATGGCTTCGGAGGTCGAGGTCACAGGAAAGGCCTCTCTGTGTTGAAGAAGTAGTGGCTGTAGTCGAAGATGTATGGAGGAGGGTCGGAGCGGAGCAGTAGTAGAAGGTGCAACAACGAGAAGGGATGATCATGTTGTGGTCAACGCACCGTGGTGATAATGATGACCAGATGAAACCGCTATCATATCATATAAAGCCATTTTTACGTCACACGTTCTACTATTTTTTTTTTTGGATTTTTCGTAAGTCATCATGTCATATTTTTTCTTTTCTTTCGTCTATCAAAAGAAACTGGTTCTTAATCAAGAATCCAGTAGTGCGTTTCTTTTATAAAGTTTACGTGATTAGCCTATTATTAAGTTTTGATTGTTCAAGTGCCTACCACTTTTGAAGGAAATTCTGCCAATTTTGCCCATTCAAAATAATTGGTTAGTTAGAAATCTTTCATCTTTGGTATATATCAACAATCTAGGCATTTTCATTAGAGCTAGCAGTTGCCAAAATCTGTCTATCGTTATGCATTTTTTGTTGCTAAATTCGTATTCGTTCTCATTTCTAAACCTGTCCATAGATTATGCCTCAATGAATACGGTTATTTTTTATGAATTTCGATAATGTTCAACAGTAAAGGTCAAAAAGGTTATTTGACGATAAAAAGTCGAAAAAACGTAAAAACAAAAACAGTTAAAATAGCTATGTAAAACGATAATAATAAAATGCGTACAAACGCTACTAATTTTAAGTGAGCATTTTAAAATGATACGGTAGCTATATCGTTAAAAATTTGTTGTAAGAAGAGCTGTTTGTTTCTCTTTCTTAATGTAGCTCATCAGCACCACTGTCAACGTTAAAAGAGGCTGAAAGAGCGTGACATACCTCCTGTAGTGGTTCCTGCGTGGAGGACCACCACCTCCACGATTTCGGCTTCGTCCAGTGGACATTTCGGCACGGATGCGAACACCACACATGCGGCTGTAAGTTTTTCAAATGAGATCACAATGAATTGAATGAATTGTTATAATTTCAGTATTATTATCATGTAGATGAACGTACGTTCCATCCAAGTGCCTCACTGCATCCTCAGCATCCCGTGGGTCCTCAAACTCAATAAACGCAAATCCCGGAGGATTCCTGGCCACCCAAACATTCTTTAATGGACCATACTTACTGAATGCAGACTCCAGCTCGTTCTTGGAAGCATTATTTCCCAAATTCCCCACGTAAACCTTGCACTGCAGGTCCCAGTCACGATGTCGAGACATTCTTCTCGCCGTTGTCTATTTGTTCGGAGCCAAACAATGTAACCTTGTAAGATATTTTTATGAATACTGTTTTTTAGCTTTAACATAAAAGCATATAGCGACAGAAAATAATTTCTATCTTACGATAACTTTTCAGAGAAAGCCTGTACTCCAGAAAAAGTTTGTTCAAGAGACGCACCGGAAAACACAACCGATACTGTTGACAGCTACTTTGTATCAAGAACGTGAATGAGCCTATGCCAACAAAAATATCAGCTTAACAAAATAAATAAATAATTATTGGAAACTTTTGGTGTGGGAAAAGTAAATTGAAATGTATTCACCCAGTTAGTTAAGCGTGTATAGCACGCAACTACACTACTACTTTGTACATATACCTATTACCAACTAAGAGAGAGCTTTTTTACTTTGTTAAAATAATTGTTATTCTGCAAATGCCTAAATCAGGAGTATAGCTAAAAATCACCTTCCTAAGAAGACTATGCTTTTAATTTTTACTTAGTTCTCTAGGCTATTGGCTTGGCCTCTTTTAAAGTATATTTATCTCCTTATAAAGTTATATTTATAAGGATTTATTTATATTTATTTATACTTATATTTATATAAAGTATACCTTTTTCTCCTTTTGTAGTGGTTAGTAATCAAGAAATACTGATATTCTTGGCTGCTTCTTCTAATGTGAGGACGCAAAGAGGAGAAGAGCAAGACTAAAAAAGCAGACTTCAGAGCACAAAAATGGCCGGAAAGACGCCAAAAGGATCCCCAATGAAGCTTCGGACAAAATATTATTTGCCACTAGTATACATATACGGTTACACTAGAATTTGTATCATGTACCGTGTACGCACAGTATACCACCTATATACTAACTAGCAGTTATACATGTAAAGGCATATATATTTTTAGCTTTTTAATAAATAAAAGGATAAAGGGAGGTGGAGTGAAGAGACGAAAGCAGGATTGTTTTCTGTCATTCCGTATTCCATTGCCAACTTCACGGATTTCCATACATAGAGAGGGGAAAATATTGTGTCTGTGTCTGTAGGCAATTTTAGGTCCGAGCAAACTAGTACTTGTATTATATGTGAAGGTATTTTCTAGATGTCTGCCTGCAGTAGAACTGTTGACAAGAAATGGTAATCCGAAAGTACAGAGCGACTGAGAGAAAAATATATGGTGATAATGATAAGCTATACGATATGCATATATACTAGCTAGTATATAATGGAACTGAAAAGTTGTTGGCCCGAAGGTAAGTAATCCATTCAGGAACATACGATGTAGAAAGTTTAGTGCGGAGGAGCAGTACAGAGATTTTACTACATTGATGCAACCCCTATTTTCCTCAACAAAAATATTTTCCAATGTAATAGCCATAATTTAGGGAAAATGTATATCAATATGCGTATTGAGTAGGGAGTATGGTAAAAAACACAACTTGGGTAAAAAAGAATGTGCAGGGCATGTTTACCAAAACCTGGATCAATGGATTGAAAAAAACCTTTATTTGCTGTAAAGATTATAAGTATAATATACTTTGTTGAAATTGTTTTTGTGAACCTTTTCCAATAGAAATCGTTAAAAACCGAGTAAACCTAATCGAAAGATATATCTGATAATCAATTATTGGAAGAATATGTAGAATATGAACTACATAATAATATGAAAAGAAACAAAATGTTTTATGGTAATCTCATGAAACTTATTTCAACTGCATTGTCTATTGTACTACTGCTGTACTGCTCTCTATTTGCATCGTTTAATGACTTTTTCCAAAGTGAATGTTTCATGAAGTCTCAGGTTACCCCGCATGGGGATGTTCATGAAAATTATAGAAACCTATCAATAAACAGTATATAAGTTATGTGCATCAAATGAAACGTAACTTGGTATGTAATAAACCACGTTTAAATTTAAACTTTGCATTTCTGTATTTTTATTGATTTCAGATTTCAGCTCATTTCCTCCCCATGCTCAGTTGATTAGCATCATTGTCACTTCTTATACATAACAACAATTCTTTGCACGGCTAACAGTTAAATAATACTATTAGCACTTACATATTATCAGTTGTAGAATATAGTATTATTTTGGTGATTCATTATAGAATTTTCATATAGGTTAGAGACACTCTAAAAAGTTTATACCTTCATGATTTTTGGCTCTGTTTGTTCACCACACTCGCCAAAGCATATAAATATAACGTGCAGTAGTAAAATTAGACTTTTCACTTACACTACAAAATGCATTTTGCGTAAATAACTCTTAGTAAAATTGTCATGAATGGTGCATTAACGTGTACCGTAGTTGTACGTGATAACGCCCTAGTACAAACAGCAAGACACAAAGGCTTCTCTCCTGAATTGTCACTCGTAAAATTAAAAAAACAATTCGCCCCAATCATAAAATTATGTCTAAGCACCTTTCTAAAGTAATTTAATATATTAACGTGTGGGAGCAATGGAGCAAATAACGATACCTTTCCAGTGCTTTGGCCTATATACCAAAATAGTATTTTTGTATGCATTGGTAAACCTATTTTACATGTTAAACTCTGTGATTTTTTTACAAAATAATTATGACACAAAATCAAACTTAAGGAATGCATAAGGAACCTTTCACAAATAATTATAAAGGGTTAAGTCACTCCTAATTTTTTAGTTGCTTTCGACTAGTGCGTAGGCCAGTTTACTAACCAATATTAAAAATGGAAAGTTGATGCTCTAACAACAACGTAAGTCAGTATATATAAGTCAGATTCATTGTAAAACCTTAATACTACGACTAAGAAAGTAAGTTCTTCCGCTTGTAATTTAAGCGAGAAACGAGATTTTTGTAATCAAAAGATAAAATATAATAAGCAAAAACCTCATCCCTGGATATTCAATTAAAATATATGTACAAATCACTACCTCTCACGTTAATAATATCATGAGTAAAACTCTGACTTGGGCAAGATGCCAAAAAATGAAAGGGACTTTTTCCTACAAATATTCATTCAAATAAATAAAATTGAGCGACAGCTGAATACACCCTTATAACGCCACCGTAAATTGTACACTTTTCACATATTGCTTCCGGTTACATTGTTCATTATTCAAAAAGAACACTACTAGATAAATCTTTAAAAATAATGCACTAATTACCCGTGCAATTTGCTACCTTTATTATTTAACATTTGTCTAGTGCATAAAACTCTCCCATTGAAACTGATTGATGCGAAATGTTAAATAACTGCTAATCAATTTTAACTCAAGCAACTATTCCTTTTTAAAACTAATTTGTCTATTTTAAGGCAAATTGGAATGACTGTCCCGTACAAAGTTTCCTGTTATAAGCATACGTCGAGCTTTGAGGCGGCTTTGCTTAGCAAATAATTATATTTAACTTTCACTGCCTCTTTTAATCATGTGTTGTGTATATTTGTATAAGTAATCATCACTACATTTAGTTAATCAACAAAGGGCGTACTTTTTTCCAAGTGCAAAGGTTAAGATAAAAATAAAAAATAAATTCTATCCTTACATTTCTTATCATTCTTAAACCAAAACGAAGAAAATGTTGTGTTTTTATAGTATGGCGTGTAGCACAATTTGTTACGATTGGATTTTCAAATGTTACAAATCAAAATCATTGTAAACTGAAGGGTGTACAAAGTTTCATCAGTATAGTTATGACACGAATGCTTAAATGTCATTTTTTAAATGTTTACCACTGATACAGACCTCTAGAGATGAAAAACCACAACAAACGGTAGCCATGTTATGGCAATAGTTTTGTGGAAACCTACTTAGGTATATATGTTTTTGAAAAATAATCACGGTGGTGGCTAACTGTCTTAAATAATATTAAAGGATTACAGTATTTTAAGTTAGCTGTACTAATTGTACCAAGTCGAAGAAGTGGACGCATTGATGATTCGTTTCCTAGCTTTGGATAAATTAACATGATAACTTACAGATACAACAATAGAGTTTTGTTATATTAGCACTAGGTATATATAGTATGTGCTTGATAAAAGTGTCGATTCCAATAAGGACAAGGAGAAAAGCGTGTTCTGCATATTACACGTCCTCGTATGCAATAAACGTTACATAGTTTGGTGTCTGGCAAGTGACAAAGATACAAAGAGATAAAACAATTTTTAAGACGGTTGGGTTGGGTAGGTGGATGGATATGACTTAAAACTGACCATGAGTAAAACAGTACATAATATGAGTATGGTGTAGTGGTAGGGTATTGATTAACCTTTGTGAGTCTGTGACAAGTGCACATTGTTGTATAATTTCTTTAGATTAAATTCTCTCATTCATACGTTAATCGTTAACTAGTATGTAATTTATCCTAAGTGATGTAACCCTAAAATAGTATATGAGAGTTTTTTCGTGTCATGGTTGAAGTGAGGATGACGATGGTGAGCTAAAGGATTGATTTGCGCCAATTTTGCATAGCACGATAGTCATAGTCATTGTTCAAATTTAAAAGAAACACGATTGTTGCATTTTATAATATACCTATCTGTATTTTTTGAGGCACACACTTGCAAAGTGCCTAAAGCATATAAAGGTACACATTTTCGATGGCCTGGTCACTCACCGACTCACCATTCACCTGTCATTATACGCGCAGTAGTAAGTAATCAACTAAAGATCTATAGTTCTTCCAGGTGCCTTCTTACTTGAGTTCCTAGAGTTTTTCCTACATGCTAATAATGAGCGTACACGTAGTGGTTGTATAGATTGTGTCGTAACTTGCAAAAAAGCAAAGGTATGTACATGTAATAATAGGATATAATATGTCTACAAACCTAAAGGTACTTTTCGAACCTGTGTGCAAAGTTCGAGAGACAAGGGATACTCTGGAATGTTCTAAATCTATATCATTTGGTTGTTCACATAAAGTATAATCAATAATATGGCCTTACTGAATATGTTTTGAACTAGTTGCTAATAATATACCAAGATTCAAGTTCCGTACCTTACAATAATATTAGGTCACATAAACTCAATTGGGTCTATACTACTTCTAATTCTACATAATTATACAACCCTACTTAAGTTAGCAGTTGGGCTTTTTCCAGTTCATCAGATCATTTTGCATTTAATTACTTCTGTAGAATGAAAACTCGATAAAACAAGTTGGAAATATAATAATAAAATCGTAAGTAAATATATATAGCACGAATCGTGGAGCACGAGTAGCAAAGTAGTAAAGTATTAAAAAGTAAATATCTGGAATAAAAATATAACTTACGGAAAACAGATTCACTGAAACATGGCGTTAATCAAGAAGGAAATTAATAGGCAGAATACAATAGATAGAGAAGATGAAGAGAGAGCATAACAATAGTAATATCATTTTGCGAAGAAACTATCAAATAGCATTTCTGTATTTTCTTCATGTTTTTCGTTCGGTGCTTTTAATTTCGCTTGCGGGTGATGTCCGGGAACAGTTTCCCGTCTCCAAACCAGTACGTGATCATGAGCACCTGCATAGCAACGGCAAAGATCACGGCAAGAATCGTGTTGGTGACAGGAAATGGATCCTTGGGAGGCTTGGGTTTTGCATTGAGACGAGCCTGGATGCTAGCCACAGTGGTGCGCAACTCTTCAATCTGCTCCGACTGCTGAATCTGGCGCGCAAGAAGTTGTCGCAGAAGATCAATAAGTTGTCGGTTACTTTCCCTAAACCCATAAAGAAAGTCATCGTGTAAATAATTAAAGGAATTAAAAGTGATACTTCAAAAGTACAACAAAATGAGAAAATTGAAAACCTACCGCTGCTGAAATGCTGGTACGACTTGGTCAGTTCCAGGCAATTCTCTTCCCAATATTCCCAAGTCAACCTTAAAAAAAACACAAAACAAGCACTGGTTAATACCAAAGTATTCAAGTATTGCAAAGAAAACTTATTCCTTGTTGTATAGGAGTTAGTTTAATTAGTTCGATAGTATATTGGGATTGTTGTTGATGAGTGGAAGTAGTTGTAAATACACGAGTGAGACAAGAGAAAAAACACGATGTAATTAGTTGTAGTTTTGGTTTGTTGCAGCAGCCGCATTTTTTATCATTACGTGAGAAATGTTAACAGAAGCAAAAGCGTTTAACCAACCAAAGAAAACAAAATCAAAGTAATATGATGAACGTGCAAAAAAAACTCAAAATAAAATAAAAATAATTTTAAAAAATAAACAAAAAAAGAATGTGGATAAACCTGTGGCACAGATTGTTCCGAATCATCAACTTGATGATCATCATTTGGAAGGAGAGAGGAGCTCAACGAAGACAATAATTCCACGAGAGGGTCAGGCTCAGGGGTACTATCACTACCAGAAACACGCGGAAGAGGTATGCCACCTTCACCACCCTCACTTGTGTCTCCAGTAGGTGGAGTGGTGATAGCGGCAGGAACAGTCTTATCGTTACTCTCAACAACAACACACGAATTATTATTATTACTACTGGAAGAGGTTGCGGAGGAGGTGGACTGACTAGTGCAAGAGGAGGTGGAATTCAACAGGTGTTGGCAATTCTGGCTAGTAGTGGTAGTACTAGTACTAGGATCAGTGTTTACTTTGCTCTCCACAGAGATGAGAGAAGAAGTGCGCATGATTGGTGTCTGGTGTCGTCGCTGCACCTCCACAACGTAGTCATGCTCGAATTCTTTCAGATCGTTTCCGTCATCCCAGGGTCGCAGATCCTCATGCCGGTAGCGCCAAGTTGTACCGTCGTACGCAAAATGCTTTGGGAGCCACGTAGTACCAGTTTCTGCGCGCTCAGCAACTGCTCGCCGCTGCTCGTCCTCTAAAGCTGTCTTTTCCAGGGTGGCCGCTTCCTGGTTTTCAGCAGCAATTGCTTCGGTGACCTTGAGCCACTTTTTCTCGGATTCATACGGGAGCTGCTCTTCAAGGGGCACGGTGAAGCGTTTTAGACGTTGGGCGCGGACCCGATCCGTAACTTCCCACAAAATGTCTTCGGACTAAGATCAAATTAAAACGAATATAATAACGAATGGAATTTACCATACCAGTTCAGTAGAGATTTTAGATAGACGAAATATACTTACCCCGTTGCGTTTGTTTTTTATTGTTATTTTACTGTCCCAATGTCCCTCCACTGTAGCAATGGTCTCCCTTCCTAGTTTGATTTTTCCGTATACGGCGTTTGTACTATCAGCTCTACCCAGGAATCCCTTTAGTTTAAATTCCAGTTCGGTAAAGTACCCAGTTTTCTCGCAAATAATGCTGACATTGCCACCAAGTTCCATAGAGAGCGTCCCTACAAGAATCCCCTTACAGTGTGCATATGGCATCGTTATCACATAAGTTTCACCGCGAGGTAGCATTGTCAGCGTGGCCTGTCCATCCAGAATAGCAGAGGTCGAGTTACCGTAGAACTTTGATTTGGCAAGAATTGCTGACGAGATGACATAGCCGTCCTTTTTATTTGTTACGTAAAACGCGGAAACTGGCGGATGATGGCTAACTTGCTCCGCAATGTAGAAGGTGCGAGAGCCGTTGGGATGTTCCCAATAGCATCGGTACGTCTCCCCAAGAATAGGATTGTACGGCTTTTTCAAACCTTTCGGCTTCTTGTAGAACCCGGAAAGATACCACCTGAGAACGGATTGCATGCGTAGGTACGCGTCGTTTTCTTGAACAGCTCTGGAAGTAGTAAAACATGAATTCGAAATTATGTGTGACTTTTAAAAGTATAACGCTTGAAAATGGGAATTGTAGTTCATCAGCTGATCTATAATTTCTTACTTGCTTAACAAATCCGCGTGATAATAGTAATCACTAAGTTTCTCCAGGAATGACCGCGGCTCCAAAATGAAGGTTGGTAAAACTACCCTACTTAAATCCATCCCAGGTCTCACTTGCTTAACAAGGAACCACAACAGTGACCTGTTTTCGTCTCCCAAAACTTCACTCTGTTCCCCCGTGACGTGATAAAAATCCGTCTCTATGCGAGCAATGTAGTTAGTTTCCGCTGGCGTAATTTCCTTGTCGTTTCCCATCCCAACAGCATTATTGCTTGTTGACGACCCACTTGCCTCTGATTTTTTCCTCCTTTGTCGCATCCCTTGCCCAATTGTAACCGGATCCTCTTCGGTTGAGCCTTGACTTTTTAAAAGTGCTTCAGCAACACTTCCAGCTGCAGCCTGCAATCCAATAAGGTCTGGCGTTTCAGTATCCTCCTCGGAAAAATCGGGCCCATGATTCTCATCTACATGAGACGTATCACTATCAGACTTTTCAGAGTCGGTTCGAATTCGACCACCCGTTTCCTCCATGTCAGAAGCTCCTCCCCAATCTAAAATAATATGCATTTTTTAATTACTGTGCATTTATGTTCGTATAATGAGGAATTTAGTGCCACTTGGGCTCTTACCCATATCGTTCTCCAGTTCTGCCGAAATCTTATCACTATCCATGATCTCACTGGTACGTGGTGAACGGACTAAAAGCGATGAACACCTTTAAAGATGGAAAGAGAAAAATGTTCTGTTAGCTTTCAGAAAACTTGAACTACAAGGGATATATTCTCAAGCCAAAACATAAACTCCTAATGACAACGCTGGATGCCTCAACAGCCTATCTTGTCCTAGTTTCAATTCAACGTGTACTAACTCCTCACTCAATCAACCTTCCTGATATCCACTCTTGACAACGAGCTCCACCGGGAAAAATGCCAACACTCACCGTAATTGTGTACGAAGAAGAAGGAGAAAGAGGAGAAAAAAATGTCTTGTCCCGTCATTATTTGTTCTGCTGCTACTTACTCCACTAACACTAATAACATAACAACTTCACGACGATAGCCAACAGAGGACAAAAAATAGCAACCTCTTTAACTCTTTTGCAACATTACGTGTTCTAGAGTACACACGACTAGCGAAAAAAATGCCGATACTAATTTATTATTCACGTTTTCATTATGTTGTATGACACGAAAGAAGAAAGTGTTCGTGCCGTCATTATTATCATCATATCAAGCCCATGAGAAAAAACAACCAGTAGCATCAAAAGAAATGACAATTGGACTATAAAAAATCCCTTTCGAATTGTCCTCGTCGCTGCTATAATCATTCATTATTTCTACACACTTTCTCGCACAGTTTCTCCAGTCCCTATTTAAAAAACCCAAGAAAATGGAACCTTGGAACTCTTAAAAGACGGGCTGACGTAAAGAACATGCATGAATTTTTATTTGGTTGTCGTTGAGTTTTTCAATTTAAATGTACATTATAATGTGAAAATGTCAATGTTTAAGGAAAAATGTCTTTAAAGTCATTTGTTTGCTAAATTGTCAGTCATATAGACAGAGTGTGGGGATTTTTTGGCAATCCAAAGTTAATTGAATCGATCGTAAGTTCTAAAGACATAAAACAAATCGAAATCCAAAGTGTAGTAAAAATATTATGACGCTTTTCAAGAGTAAATGGATTCATAAGCATTTAAAGTGAGAAGAAGCCCACCAGTGTAGCTTTTAGCGTCAATAACAGAGCGCTAAGCAACAAGACAGAAGAAAAAATCGATACCACACTTACTGGTCACCTAAACCCCTTTAGAACTGTTTAAGAGCAGTTTGAAATGAAACGAGAAACGCAACTGCTCCTAGATATTGATGCTTTCATGTGAACAAGCACATTAAAATGTAATGAGAGATGGTGATTATGGGCTTCTCTATTTTCACTACTTACGTGAGTGCTAATTCTAGCCCGTCCATCCAACACTTGCCCTCGTCCGCCGAAGCTGCTCTGCAAATAAGATAGGCTGTTGGAAGGGGCTGCACCACAGCACCGATAGTTTCTCCGTTTGGGCCCTTTGTTGCCCAAATGGACTGCTCAAGCGGGTGGAACACTTTGAAACAAAAACCTTCCTTCTTGGATGGTCTCTCGATGACCTTACAACAATGAAGAAGGACGGTGGCTACCCAATGGCTACTCTGTAAAAACCGATACAAGACAGCAATAAAGTGACTAGTTCGAGAACTGAAGGAAACTTCCAAAAGATCGTTTCAAAACCAATGGATTGCGTACTTTGACTTTTCCCTTGTAAAGCAGGAGTAGACCTGGTTTTAGGACGGCTAGGAGTTTGGTCCAACCCTTAAGTTTACCACGCACTTTAATCGAACCGGTGAGAATGATCACGGAGGGGTCTTTTAAAGCCAACGTCAACTCTTGAGCAACACGCTGCTTCTCCCGACGATAATTTTTCCTCTGCACCTTGTAAGACAACTCCTGTAAATACAGCACAATTTAACCTTTAGCGATTATGCAGTAAACAGCAAATTTTTAGATTATTTTAAACTAATAAGCCAACGTGCCGGTTCTTTAAAACAGTTGTAATGCATCTTAATTTGCTACCAGTTGACAATATGATTTTTTAAACAATTAGAAACCCTTCTTTTGGGTTCCTTATTTTATCCGACACCTCACTTTTCTACTTTGGGTTTTAAAGCAGAAACAAGAAAATATGGCGATTGGTGAATCCTTTTTACGTACAAACTACGCGAGATACAGTAAATCGAACACGTAAGCTTAACATTATGCAAAAATCTTCACAATAGTTATTCGTCATAGTGGCCACATTCCAGTTTTATGACAATTTGATAGCGATTGTGATCCAGGTAACGATCTTGTTGTTCTCCGAAGACAATGCTCACTTTGCTCACAATGCGATAGTAACTATGAGTCTTGAGTCTCATACTTGCTCACAACTCGTCACATTTGTGAGACAAAATATAAGAATGCAGATGAAATGCGGATGTTTATTCATTCGCAGAATCACCAAAATGTTTTCCCGAAATTCTGCAAATAAAATATTCATGTTGATGGTGGCGACGGTTGTGAACAAATGTCATTGCCAATATCACGGTTATTATATCATTGCGGCATAAGTAACCGTGCATTACTCACATTACAATCTTGCAACTTGCAACAACTGCAAAACGGTACACAAAGGACTTGGCATTGGGGAATTGGTTCATTATGTAGCGAAAATACCTAACTTGTGAACACATATTTGGGCAGAGAAAACATTATAAATTCATAGATTCCTAGCATACTAACCGAATTTACTGTACATTCCGATACAATGAGTACTAAATAGTACATAACAAACTGCAACATTCTTTTCACTTTCTCCTACCAATTCGGAACAATATTACAAAATACAAACCCCAAGTCCAAGACTTTATTCATGCTACGGGGTAAACTAAGACATAAGTATGTGAACGGAAATGTCAATGTCAAGTTAAAAATATTCCAGATTTTAAAATTAAAACACTCTTACCTTATCCTCCGTTTGCTGTTCCTCTCCAAGCACAGATCCTAAAAAGAGAAAAGATATAGTTAATCGATTTTATCGAATGGTATATTTTCTCTGACACTGACATTGGTCATTGACCGCATATGAAAATAGAGTAAAACTCAATATTATGATTATTCATTGTGCAGTATCAAGTTGTCGCCAAACACAAAACTTCTTAAGCAGTCTCATGTCGTACACCAATAATACTGTCGATTTCAAGCCATTAATTAATGATGAGGTAGGAGAGATGCTATTTTTAATAGTAAAATGTAAAGGTAGTAGAGAGAGCAAACAAATCATTAACGTAAGCGTATACTTTAGAGAGAAATAGCATGACGAAGAGTACACGGGCAAGACTCGAATAGACGAGAGAGCTTAAGACCAGAGCACTAAAGATTAATGAGTTTAGTGGTGGTAAGAACGGAGAAAGCTTGAGCAATTTTAATGCAAATTATGTAAGTCATATTTAATCGGCATTTTGTGTGTACCAGGCGAATGAGGACTCCTGTTGAGGGAGTCGGATGATCCACCATGATGAGCTTGGCTTCCAAATTTGGGGAGAACAACATGCAAGCTAGGTTTACGCTTGAGCTCTGCAAAAAATCACAAAAAACAACAAGAAGAAAAATGGTGAAAGGTGTGCGTGCGGACAGATGCGCAGACACAAGAAATAAATCCACATTCAAATCTTCAATGAAAAAGTGGAACTTTTGGAAACTTTCTTCAGTCAGTTTCTAATAAAAAAAACGCGATTTGCTATTTTAGAGTTAAAACTCGGCAATTGTACCTGCCGGCGAGCAACAACAATTACAAACAGGCAGTTTCATCATCGAGGAACAAAAGAAAGGAAGCACTAACTGCAATCAAATACAATGGAATTTGCTTGCATTATTACAAAAAAAGTCCTCCCCTTCATTGAAGAACAACAGCTTCAAAACAATCACGTCTACTTCTACAATAAAAAAATTCGGACTGTCCTCTTTCGGTCCAACTGACTTTTAAGGCTAATGAAAAGAACTGACTGATTTTCATGAGGAAAGTAAGTTTTGCTTTGACAAAAGTAATATAGCACTCTAGTTTCGCCGTAGCCGTAATCAAAACGATATTGATTTCTAGCCTTGGTTCAACTTGGACACACGAAAAAAAGTAGGCAGCAGGGAAAGTGGAAGGTAATAGGTAATGAAAAGGAGAAATAGAGTAAACTAGGTATGTTGGAAAAAAGTAAAAGTCAAAAGTAACTGTAGTGTTTGGAATAAGCAAAAGGAAATGACAGTGACAAACGGGAGCACTGCGCTACACGCTTGTCGATAACATTAGTATGCCATACAGGAGGAATAATATGGAGGAGCTATTGCTGTTGCTTTTTTCACATGTGTAGGTGTATGTGTAAATATGGAGCAAAATACAACTGGAAGTATAACTGTTATTATGACATGCGTGGTGAAATAAGGGCCATCATTAACAGCAGGGTAAAAAGTGACATTAGAACTGAACATGCATGCTGAATGAAATTGGAACATGAAACGTCATGACAAGTCTCGTGCTATATAGTCTGTGTGTTGTTGTAAACAGGCAACAAGTAATGAATTATGTTATTTTGTGAGTTACCAAAAGCAAAATAAAAAGTTTTAACGATAGGGGTTTGATTTGCTACTTGCAGAGAATCGTCATTACCGGCTGTTTTTGACGAAGCGGGAGTCGAAGCAATGCCTCCTGCTGCGGAAGCACCGTTTGTTGTAGGATTTCCAGTTGGAGTGGATGATGCTTGTGGCGGACCAGAGGTTGGAGTGACAACCACGGGGTTCGTCGAGGTGTTAGGACTAACAGCAGCGGCTCCCATACTGCTTGACATCATCATTGCATTGGATGAGTTTCTGTGATGGAACTGGGTTAGAAGGTTACCACCCGCCGCACCCGGAGTGGATGAATCCTGAGGCGAGTGAGAGTAGGAAAAACTGGATTTGGGAGTAAGTCGAGGTCCACCACTGCTACTACCTCCACTCGCACTTCCTCCGCCACTACCACTACCACTGCTCCCTCCAGTGGAAATGTTAAGGGGCTCTGTAGACGATGATCCGGGAGACGACATTACAAAGCTTGTCGGTTTTTCGGTCGTTATATTAACAACAAAAGATGAAGGGTGTCCTTGACTAGAGGACCCCTTCTTCCCGAGAAGCGATTGGTTGGAGTGACTGAATTTTACAAAAATATGGTAAACTGTCCCACAATATGCACATTGGTCTGACTAGCTGCCTCTGTCTTTTTGATTATATTAATCACACTTCACTACACACACATCCGAGATGTGCAAAACAATTCACATTGGAGTTAATCTTACAACCGTCTTGTTGAATTGGCACACATTAAAGACTTGTAACGAAATTGGCTTGGCGGAATCGTTTTAACAATGAGCAGCAAAAATTTACTAGTGCTCTAGCGTATTTAGTGAATGTTGAATGAGCGTTTTGACTTTACTACACCAACTTCAGTTTCTGTCACGATGATGTATCTGTAAAAGTTGCAACAAAAATACCCAAATGAATTTACACCACACAAAAATATATCACATGATAATGGACTGATAGCTTTGCCAACAAACACAAACTGGTGTAGTTCAAGCAATGCGTCCAAGTTCATTGAATCCGCAACCTTGTCAACAAAACGCCTCTTGTTTGAAAGCCCCTAGTTCCCTACAAACGATTGCTGGATACAAAGTACCATGCCCCCATTGATTCAAACCAAATATTATTATAGTGTAGCAATTTACCACTTGTAGTAAAACAGCTACCGTCAAATTCCAAAAATTCCATTCAAACCTCGAGCAACAATTCCACTCTAATCAGCAGAACCAAAACAAATAGGTACACAACGATTTTCCCTAGTCGTAAACAAACCATCTCGCTGCGGCCCACTTGACAATGCGTGACTAATGTATAATCAAACAAAGTAATAAAAAGTACTAAATATACCTCACCGATAATAATATGCAGAAAGTAAAAATGTTTTAAATGATTAAGCACGGGAATTCATAGGTTGCCTACTCCCACCCACGTAATCATCAGTTGTTTATTGTTGCTTCATAACAATATGTCAGTACTACACAAGCTCTATCCAAACTGTTTTCTAAAATTGTCTGTACCCTGGCCGTCCGTCTTAAATACCTCCACCGTTCTAAAACTATCTCTGGGTTTCCCCGGTTTATTCGTCTACCTTGTCCACCAGTTTAAAACCACTTATCATATCCTGCAAAATGTTTATCTTGATAGCAAATAGTTCTCAAAACTGATAAGATAGCAAAATCCTCCCGTGTGTGTTTTTCTGTATTTCTGTTTACTACAAACTATACCAATAACACATTATCTTTTTCATGTCGTAAAAAGATAACTATCGGCATGCAGCGAACTTGACACTCTTGCTTTTGTCACGTCTCTGACTACCTGACTGTTGACTGTCTTTATAAACAATTCCCTGCACATCACCATTGCACCACCACCACCGCCGGCGTTATAACTTGAGCACCCTTCAATTTCGCATCGAAAACTGAATCAAAATTTCAGCACACACAGCTCACTAGTAGCAGCTGACTACTAAATCCCACACTTTTAAAAATCTCCAATGATTACTACAATTAAGCCTACCTGCTACAGAAATCCTCTATTCCCATTCATAATTCCACCACAAGATGACCATGACGCATGCCACATTATAAACTAATAGCACCAGCACAAGGTTAAATTCTCAAGTAAAAACTATGATTAACCCTCTTGGCTCTTGACTTACCATTCATCCGTGTAGGTTCCATGTGTTGTTATTTCAACAATTCACAACATCGATGAAGGATGAATCACACATTTTTACGCCATCCCCCTCTGACGTACATCCCACAGTATAAAATATCATAATAACCGATGATTCTTTACTCAATTCCAACTTAAAAAAGATTCGCACACAACCCAACAGCAAAAGAAGGACAACACTTTTTAATTACAATTATAATTCCAGGGGAAAACAGCACAAAAACTCTTTTGTCCTCTTCTACACTTCGAAACAATGCCAGTGTCTCTCCGCATGTGTCCGTTTTAGAGCAACTTTTGCTAGCATTTTACTCTTTTAACCAGCAATAAAACTAAAAACGAATGATAAACAGACGGCCGCCAGCGCAGAGAACGTGCTGATGAGCAACATGAGCAAAATAGTCTGTTATTCACATCACATCTCTGTCTTTCTGTCTCTCTGTGCGCCAATAAATTTGCTAATGATGAGTAATGATATTGGTGTTGATCCTCCAAAATAATAACATTATTTGTTCTCCTCAAATAAAAAAAACAGCATAGAGCTTTTATTATATGCACAGCAGAAACACACACACACGAGATATTTCTTTCAGCCCATAATTTCGTCTTTCTTTCGAGAGCTTTTCTGCTATCTCTGGCTTGCACTGCACTGCATATTAGTGCATGCTGCTGTTTTGGTGGTTGCGCTAAACCAGAAATCGCTTTTGGTTTGCCTTACAAAACTTACTACGACGAACTATTGTTTACGCTGCTGCTCTACGAAGGTGGAGATGATGATGACCATCTCTCTAAGCTTTTTTTGCTATATGAGATGAATAAAAGCACTAGAAGAAGTTGGATATATTTGAGTTGGTTCCGTTTTTACTTAGAGGATTCACTCAGTCCGTGTTCTATTAGCGATTTTTTTACTTTGGCCAATTTTTTTTTCTCACAGAAAAATACACACTCTGTTCTTCCAGAGTTCCACACCAATAAATGCCATAAAAAGTAAGTCATAAGTTATAATATGCAAAGCGAGTTTTGGAATGCTGGATTTTTTGGATAATATATTGAATGTGTGTGGTGGATTCTCTGGATTTTATGCGCTGCTTGATTCCAACAAAGCAACTTACTCATCTTGGCTGCTCTACTGAGCTTACTTACTGGAGGTCTGTGTCTCTGGATAAAAAAATGTAAAGAGGATCTTTTTACGCTGCTATGCTACTGCTGCTGCAGAGAAAAAGAATCTTTCGGAAAAAGTCCCAAAGTCTATCTATCTTTTAGGTAGTTTCAACTTGTCTTGTGTGTACTATCCTATAAACATCTATCTTTAATCTATATAGCTATAAAATTCTATGAATTGGAATTCACCTTGTCTAGCTCTGTTATGCCGCTGCTGGCTGCTATTCCAGCTCATCTTTTAATGAAATAAGAGATTTTTGCACAGCAGCTCCCTGTGTGAACTGATGAGGATGATCCCTGAACATTTTTTCAGAGAAGATTATAGGTATATTGTACATACTTTTTGGGAAAGATCACTTGATTTTTAGTGCAATTTGTTGGCCTGGCCTGATAGATAAAAAAGGATGATGATGATGATGATGATATTTGGCATTTGCTGGTAAAAGAGTAAAAAGCTTCGAGTTAGTGTGGTATTGCGCCAACAGACACAGACAGAGAGTTCTTTCAATTTCAATATGGTGCGGGGTTTATTATTAAAGCATGTGAGCAGAAAATAAAGTTTTTGGAATCCATATGAAGATATTTTGGAGTAGTTTCTTTTGGGATGGAACTATCATTTAATCGTAATGCTTGGGTAGTTGTGGGGTAGTAGGAGTAGTCACAGAAGCAGAAAAAAAGGGCTAAGGCCGAAGATCATGTTTCCTGCTTTACTTTATTCTGCCACACTGTTCAACAAAGGCTGCAATATGCTGTGTGTGTTTTTCTAGCGGATGAGAATTCATTTCGTTCATTGTCATGTAATAAATATAATGGGATGTGGTGTTGATGATGATGATTATCAGGAAGACGTGTATGGCGCATAAAATGCAGCAGCAGCAATAGAAGGGCTTTATGGGGTGGTAAAAGGAATGGTAATTGCTGTGCATGGTATCCAACGCCGTAGTAATGGCGATAACAATTATCCTCTTTATTTAATACCCTAGTAGTGCAGAGTAGCGAGTGCATGGCAGCACGAGAGCAGGGAAAAGTATTTCATTCATTCATAATTCATGGGACATAGACACGGCATTTGGGTGCAGTAGTGCTAGAAGAATAGTAGGCCAGCAGGGCGAAACGGCGAAACGAAACAATTCCCAGTAACGTGATTACTATGACTACACCTTGTGCAAAGCTCTAAAACCGCATCATCCTATATATATCGTGCTTGCTCATGCCCATCATATTATCATTATTATCAGCGCTCTAGAATAACTTTGGCCGTCCTTCTTCCGTTTTTCTCTGTTTCTGGAGAAAAAAGTAATGGTCAAAAGCTGCAGTCCATGGCCTAGTACAACGGATGATATGTGGGAAATGAGTTCCAAAAATGGAATAGCGTGAGCCGCTGGAATAAAACATTTATTTTCAGAGCCTCAAGGAAACCCGTTTTGTTCATTTCATTTATGTCATGCTATTATATATTAGGTGTGATGTAAAGTTTTTAGCGAGGAAAAACTTTTTGTGCAATATGTAATATTATGTAAGTCGGTTTTAATAGCACGGCTGTTGGATGAACGCTGCTGGTACGACGGCCACTTTATATAGATATTTTATAGACTTTTTCATATTATGATGATATTATGGATTTGCAAGGAAGGAACATAGGAACACATTCTTTTGTGATAACGATAATCATCACACATGTACAACGAAATTGGCCAAGTCTCGTACGATTGAAGATCCATGTTCGTGTGGTTCATGGCTCATAAGATTATCATCGGGAGAAAATCAAGGCTAAAAAGTCTTGTCTTGGACTTTTTTGCTGAGTAAAAAACGAGACAGAGTGTGTGCTGCTGTGCGGCAGATTGCGTTTTTGCCTTGTATGTTATCAGTTTGTATCTCGCAATTTTCGCATACATTTGGGTTGTTAGATATTTATCGATTAATTTTTGTATTTGTTTTGTACAAATTTTGTACAAATATGTTAGTATTTTGTGTTGTAATTCTCTTTATTGCTAGAAAGACTTGCATGATATGAATGTTGCGAGTTGCGACGGAAGATATCGTAGACAGGAATACAAAAATGAATGTATTATTAAAGTAACAACATAAATATAATCTGAACCAAAATTACGATTTCTCAATTCATAAATTATGAAGATGAAACAAAATTGATGAACATATTTCAGTCATCCTGTCGGCATAAATTTAAAAAAGTAAACTGCTTACCATTCCTGTTTTTAAAAACATATTTTGTCGTTTGTATTCATTAAGGATTGATAATCATAAAATACTGCGTTGTAAAGAAAAATATTCACTTGATTAAAATGTATTGCCTACTCATTTCATTTTATCGTTTTTTTTAGATAACCGGTGTTCATATATAAGAGCAGATTTGTGGCGACTAGTCGCGACTGACTGATACGAGAAGGAAAGAAACACGAAAATGTGTTGTTACAGGAGGCTCAAAGATAGCTTTCCATTCTGCTTCTTCATCCATCATCACCACTCCACTCGCAAATTAAACACGTCTTCTTCACTATATCCTTCATTTCCAATTATTCCAGAAAATAAAAATAATTCATCCTATTAGACATTTCTCCATGATGAGTCTGTCACGCCATACGCCAGTTGACAGCTCTCACTTGATGACCAGACATTCTAACCCTCCAACTGCATACAACCAGCACTTCAATGTAGGTCATCTACATTATTTATCGTTTTAAGGCAGTAAATCATAAATATGATGATGATTCAATTTTTACAAGAGATAACCTACGTGTACGTAAAGTTTATCATCCACCCCCAAATGCAACCGCATAACCTCGTGTTGTGTTGTTCCCAATACAAACACCATCCAAACTAATGAATAGTGACAGCAGTCTGGCATTTCATCATCTGCATCATGGAACGGTTTTTTCATACTCATTGTCCAGCACCTCAATACCTCAATATCCAAAGATCCAGTCTGCCTGCACTCTACATCTCTCAGATTCCCCCAGTCAAATTTCAAACACAACGCCACACATGTCGGGGTAAAAACTCTTTAAAAAGACCCAGCAATTTTCTCCTCTTGAACAAAGCTCATGTTACTTGACTCGCATTGCTGCTGCTGCTGGGAGAAGTGAGAATGAATGTAATGCAATACCGGTACACATAGCACTAAAAAGGCTTTACTACTTTGGTTGCACAAAGCAACGCTCTGCAAAACGGTTTTTGTCTCGAGTACAAAAAAGGCGTTCAAAAAAGCAGGGTGCATGCATCTCTCTAGGCCAAGTAGGCAGTGCAATGCATACCACACACAATTCACACTCTTCAAAAGACTATGGGCCTGCCTGCCTTTTTCAATATACAAACTTGTGTGTGGATTCGTGTGAACATTTGATATTAGTAAGAGAGTACGAACCAACCACTACCACAAAAGTAAAGCCGTTTTTTAGCTCTCTCTCTATCTATCTATCATAGTAAGAGTTGCCTTATTCAACAATTCATTCCTTTTATTTTTCAACCCTTGCCTTTTCATGTAGTTTTAAAGCCATGCCAGCATATGAATGAATCGGCAGCAACATGAACATGCATTTACCTTCATTTTATCATGGCATGCTGCATCACACACTCACACAAAATGCATTAGCAAACAGCAGCAGCAAAAGAAAAAAAATCTTAAGAAAATTAGTTTTCATTCAGCCTTTCAGAGCGACTTAAAAACAACTAAACACACACTTAATCCGTTTTGTATGTACAAAAATTTGCAAATTTTTATACATAAAGTGGCTGTTGTTTTGTGGCCAACATGATGCAGCTAGCGCCGTGTGGTCACACAATAAAATAGGACTCACATTAACAGACTTGCCGTAATGCTGTTGGCCGTAAAAATGTGGCTCCTCATGTTGTTGACGAAGTGGACGACGAGGACGATCAAGTCGATGTTGAAAATGATGAGTCTTTCCAGTGGCACTACTTGTACAACTACTCGGCTTGTTGTGTAAGTGGTATACCTACTTTAAAGCAAAATCAGCAGCACTGACTGACCATCGTCATCTGCTCGCGAGAAAGCTTCAAACACAAGAAAAAGTGCTGACTTTAAAATGCTGACCAAAATGGAATAAAAAAAATATTTAATGATTTGTTTTCATTTTCTTAAAAGCATTTTAGTTGGTTTTTGTGCGACTATGCACTATAGTTTCTTAAGTGTTTAGTCTTTAATGGATTGATAATATGCTAGGATTTAATTAACTGCTGCCATTTAAGAATCGTGACTTTGGTCAACGTGTGTGACCAAAGGGGTTGGCTAGGAAGTAATTGTTGGCTTATCTGTTTCTGGATAATTTTGCTTTTCTGTTGAGTTTTTAAGTTAATTTATCGGCAAGATGGTATGTACTTGTTTTTTATTTTAATTATCTTTTGTTCTTTATCATTTGATGGGGGCTGTGTGGAATGAGGAGGAGTGTTGGATTTGTAAATGAAATTGGTTTCTAATTGATGTTCATTTCTCTCAGGAGTTTATGATGATACGCTCGGTAAAAAATGCAGCAACTGCAAATTCTGGAAATGAGATACCGAAACCAAATCTAGGAGGACTGAACAGTAATTCAGCTACTAATCATTTGAATCATCATCATAATAATCTTCTGTACCAGCAACAGCACGCAAACTTTTCTGGGGCGAACACGTCAACTTTAGGTCAGAGCTTGGCTAGAGGCGTTGTAGGACCTTCATACAATTTACATTCGCATCAGCAACAACAATTACAGCCACAACAGTTTCATCTTCTCTCGCAACAGCGATTTCCGCAGTCAGTGGCTTTACGCAATAATTCGTATGAAAATATTAAATATTTTGCTCCGAGATTGCAAACAAGCGTTGGAGTTAACAGCCATCATCAGCTCCAACAACAGCAACCACAACAGTGGAATGTCAACGTTACCAGAGCCTTTACCCAGCCAACGGTTATACCCTCGTCGTCGTCCAACCGTCTTCAACAAAGTTTGAAAGGGACGCCACATCCACAAGCTCTGAAGAAAAAGTCGCCGAAAATACTCCCCATTGTGATTAAAAGTAAAGAGACGCTGGATAGAATATCGAAAACAAACCCTTTGCAAAACTCCGTTTCCGGACTGTTTGGTAGTGGAAACAGTGCATTTAACTCAGGGATAGTTCGTAGTAACAGTGCCTATGGTGGTCAGCAACTTAACAAGGCTCGTGTTCGAGAATCACCCAAGAAGATGAATCTGTTCGGAGAAGCCTATTCATCTTCTCACCGTTCCAACACGGACGGTGAGAAGATGAATAAGGTGTTATGGGAAAACCAGGCTAACTATCAGAAAAGTAATGAAGCTACAGTTAGCAGTTCAACATCTATAAGCTTCCATGGAGTGGGGGACTCCTATCAGAGAAAGAGGCAATTTGTAAATCACTTTGTTTCTTCGACCAGTAGTTTTCCTAGCACTAGTAAACGGCCCAAGCTGGCGAAAAACAACAATGCGCTGCATATGCCAAACCTGTTGAGGTCCTTGGCTAAAAATAGAAAGTCTGGAAATCTAAGACAAGGAACTAGTGCCACAACTACCTCAAACACGTTTAAGCTACCTACAAGAAATATTGCTACCGTGAAACCTGGTATTCCCATAGAAAACGTATTTTTAAGAAAGTACGATCCTATACGACTACTTAGAAGACTCCGTTGCAAATCGTCTACAAAGGCACCTACTGCGGCCATAATTAAAAGTCTTCTTCCTCGCAAGAAAAAGAAAGTTGTTATAGTGAATGATTTTCCAGGGAATATTGGTGACTTTCGTGTTCACAAGGGTGGTAGGGGAAAGAAAAAGCGAAGAAAAAAGGAGAAAGTTGATAACACAGTAGGTAACTTATTTTCTGGTACTTGGTCTTCCCTAACCGGTAGTAATCAATGGAACACAAGTCGCAAACCCGCTAAAAAGAAACAGAAACGAGCACCTAAATACTGCGTCCGCAAAAGAAGAGTAAATGTAAAGTATCAGTCTCCTGTTGCCTGTTCCTATGGTCCTCTTTCGCCAACCAGGCTTAGGGTTATAGCAGCAGTTCATTTAAAACGTGCGCTTGTACGAGTGAGACATGGAGAGAAAATGCAAAAATCGACAATACAAGGACGACTTAAAAGAATGAGAGCAAGAAGAAAGAAAAAGGAGCAGAAAGTCGGAAAGGAAAACGGTTGTCAATCCAAGTCTCCAAAGTTTCTACTCTACAAAGCCAAGTTGCCTAGACCGATTCCAATTGGGTAATAATTGCTATAGAGAATTTTGGAGCTTGATATTTGGTTTTACAGAAATTGAATCTTAATGTTTATTTTTATTTACAGGAAACGGCCGTTATCCTTGCAAGAAAATCCATTGCAACTGCATACTCTTCAGCTGCTTCGGCATAAACGTGAGCTACAAGACCGTTTGGAAACGATAGAGTCTGATGGGACAGTGCAAAAAGTAGGCCCTCTTCCAGAAAAGCCTGCGGCTGCAACTACAAAAGTCCCTTTTCTCTCTTCAAACATACCGCTCAAGAAGAGAGAAGTAAAACATGTGATATCCCAAAAACTACTGATTAGTTTTGCAACGGTCGGATTTACGCGTAAGAGATTACCCTATATTCTAGTTTTCGAGCATTTTGAAATTTTAAAACTATTTTATATGTAATTTTTGCTACTTTTTTATGTGCAGACACAAAATTGCGTCCACTAGAGTTGATGGCAGATGCCACGTCAAACTTTTTTACAAAAATGGCTCAAAGACTGAAGGAAGTGTCTGAAATTGAGATGCACGGTGCCGACCATGGGTTTCCAGTAAGTTGACATATTTATAATTCTTATTAATATAAATAAATACTTTCTTCTTAACAATCTTTGATTTTACCTGCAGGATGCCATGGAACGAGTTCTTATCGAACAAGGATTAGGTGGAATTCGTGGTCTCGAAGAGTTCTATCGAACCAAAGTGATTGATTATGGCCACCGTATGGAGGACCAGTGTTTGCTCCTACGACGGCAATACGCATACAAAGTAAGGTCCAAAGTAGGGATGATGATGTCTAATGTGAGTACTTCCACCAATTCCAGCCAATCTGGCACATCGTTACCTTCGAATCCATCATCAGTTTCCAACATTAACGCCTCATCATCGTCAGCCATTAGTAATACAGTTCCACCACCTGTCGTGCTAGTTAGTGGTGGCGGAACTAGTACTGGTGGTGCTGTCGCTAGCAAGTCTACGTTATTGGCCAAAACATCATCCTCTTCATCACAACCTTTGTCACCTGGAAACAGGTTTGTGTCGTGTCATGTCAATGTTGCTTAAGGTCGTAACTACTTATCGTTTTGCTTCTTTTTCACCACTTTTAGTTTTACTTCGCCAAGACGACAAACTTTATTATTTGGTTAAATTAGATATTATTCGGTTGCCCCACTCCAATTCCACTCCTCAGTGTGATTAACTCAAAATTAATGCTTTTATTGTATTTACTAACGAGTTGTAATGTTAACCTCCCTGTAAACATGCTCAAACCTTTTTGTTGTAATTATTTCTAGAATGGCAAAATGGAAATTGCTCCATAATTGTGCATTTAATATAAATATTTGTACTATTTGTGCTCAATTAGTATTGCCAAATACAGAACATTTATCTCTGCCGTTAGGATAAATTTCTTCCAAACCTTTTGCTCACATGTACACATCATTCTACATTTCAAACCGATTCACTAATGTTTTGAGGGTACCACATAAACTAATATGATGATTTCAGCGATCAGTTTTTCAATACCCACGGACACAAAAAAGTTCACTTACATATCATTATTGTGTGTAAATGCTTTTCATGGTTAGACTCTCCATCTAAATGTTTTCGTGTTTCATGTGTTTTTTGATCTGTTTGTTGAAAATTGATGTGACATGCAAAAATATTGTTTGCTGTTTGTGTTGCTGACCTATTCATCATCATCCTCGCAAAACCTTTCATCAGGCTTCTTCTCTTTCTAAAAAATCCTATTAACTTTCCTTTCACTTCTCCTTGCTTTCATTTTCAACCAATATTCCAAACACATTCCTTAAATTGTAGTAAACCCTTTTGTGTCAATATCCATTTGTTTTGTTGTATTTTTCTGTGTGCTGCGATTGTGGTTTATGTGTTCACCTCCCTGATCCTGAAACCCGATTTTGACCATCCCAAATCCATCCCAAAACCATCATCAAATGGACTCTGTTTCCGATTTCTCAACCCTTTGATCCTGTGTGTAGAACGTTTATAATCCAAAGAGAAGGTGCGTTGCCCTTGATTCTGGACTCCTTCATGTGGCACGTAGTCCCTGCTACGACAACAACACCAGCAACAACTAAAAAGATCCAGAAGAGACGATGATGCGAGATGATGGATGAGTTTGTCTTGACGCAAAGTATTATTAAAAGTACCAGTACTAAAAATAACGATTTTTTGAAACAACTTTTCCTAAAGAACGAAGCTTAAATTCGAAAGATAGACTTGTATAAAAAATATAGTGAGGGGCTACTAAAATTTTGTTTTGATTAACCAAATATTGCACAATTTAAGAGTGGCGGTGATTAATCTTTACGCGTAGGAGTGGTAGAAAAATTTTTTCCTCCCTTACTGATTCTTTCACGACGATAAGTACCCATATGAAAGTAATTAAAATGACTGACTGATAATGCTGTAATTTTTCAGCGTTCTTGCCGAAATGCTATCATCAAGCCAAGAGGATCTGTCAGCGAGGACACCTCAGGGGTGCCCGTCGTCACCCTCGATGATGATGATGGGGTCAAGCGGGACAATGGAAAGGCAAATGGAGGAACTGATGGGAACCACTCCCGGATTTCCACCGAACGTGGAAATCCGTCCAAACTCGTTTCCCCAACCACATCACCCGATACAACAACATCGACAACCTCAACTAAGCCAACAACAACAATTGCAACAAGCAACAACAATGTCTCAACAACAAATGCCTCTGCACCAGTTACTCGCGTCATTATCACAGCAACAGTCCCCCCAATCCCGCACACAGCAACAACAACAACAGTCGCTGCTACCTCCACCGTCACCACAGCAAACGCAAAAGCAGTACGCCATATACGGTTCCTCACCTCCACTCACACCGCCCACTCCCCCACTAAACACTCCACACCTAAACCAAACCCTCTACCAGCCATCATCAGCCTCACCTCTTCGAGCATCGTCACAAGGACAGTCCCATCTCACTCAACTTCTTCAGCGTCCCATCTCAAGTCAACCAAGTCCCAGCATGAATGTCAACGTCACTCCCCCAGTCACCACAAGTCATCATCTCATTCTGCATCATCATCTTCCACAGTCACCTCGTCAACAAGCAGGTCAGTATCATCAGTCTCTAACCTCTTCCAGCCAGATACACCAACAACAAAGTCCGAGTCCGATAAAAAACACAGCAAGCATAAACACAAACACCATCGCCATCACCACGACAAGAAACAGCAACAACCCTCATCAACATCATCCAAGCCAAGTAGCAGTAAATCCCATAGTACAAACAACGGTCCCCCAAGCACTCCGACAGGCGGGTTCACGTCAGTTGTCGGGCCAACAATCGAACGTCGGCCAGCCTTCCTCACTTACACGAACTCCTCTCTCGGCAGAAAAAACATGTTTCTTAAGCACTGGGATAAACTCAATGTCCCAAGCAAGGACAAGCAGTAATGGTGCCATCCCATCCGGAAATTTACAAACCGGAAAACTTATTACTATTGTACGATCTTCCGGCGCTACTCAGCAACAGGGCGTTATTCTTAACAGTAACCATCATCACTACGCAGATTCCTCACCAGGATCTGGTAGCGGTATTCAAGATAACAACGTGATCAGCATAAACTTGGGTGGACATTCCGACACGGAATTTTCTGGTGGCGACGTTGGTGTATTACCTTCACCATCCTCATCAAAAGCAAAGCTTAAAGAAGCTATTAGTCAACGTAATTTGCTTCGTTTAAATTTTGAGCAAGTGCCTAGTGCAGGAGACTCTACAGTTTTACTGTCATCATCTTCCGTCGGAGGAGCTTCAGCTCCTGCAGCCAACTCGTCGAATTCAAACAGTGTACAGTTTATAGGAAAGGTGAGTGGTTCTACGGCGGGAGGTGGGCAGTCAGTCTCCTGGAATACGACCAATAATTACTCGTGATTTATACTAATATTTATGATCGTCATTAATAGATTGAACTATACTCGTTTGTAGCATGAAAAAAGCGTTATAAATATTATATACTGTCACATATATACTGTCAGTGTTATGTAGCGACAAAATGAGAGTATGCATTTTATCCTTTAAATAAAATATACAGAGAACTTTACAATTATTAATCTTTTTTTATTTCTTATACGTTGTTGGTTAACCAAATGTGAATATTTCATAGCTGCGCTTTAACACGCTGATAATTACTGGTCAAACGTTGATATACCTATTTATCATGGCTTTTTGCAACAAAGTAGCAAATACACATAGGTACATACATGCCAACATGCCCAGACCAAATTCACATGAAAAAATTTACTGCACTTTTCTCGGAATGAAAGAAAAGAATGGAATATGTCTTGCAAGTCGTTGCTCGTAAAACCTACACCGTACGTGCACTTTGTTCATTCCGTTGACGTGTAATTTCTAATCAAGATTTGTTACCTTTGAACACTTGTTTTTTCTTTTATTTCATAAAGTATTCTACTGAATATATTCTGAATACTTGTTTAAAACAATTTGTTTTAAAAATAATTCACTCATAATTTCTAGCATCTATAATTGAAAAGGGTCTGGTGTAAAGACAAGTATGAATTTCAGCTTGATCTTCTTCCTCTTTGTCGCAACCATCAAGGCTGCTCCAGTCAACCTGGTGATTCCTAAGAATACCCTTTTAACCAGCAATGTTTCTGCAACCACCACTACAACAACAGGTCATCCACTTAACCAGCCCTCGGAAATATCTCTAGTAGCTTTTGATCATGAAACGTACAGATACAACGCCAGGGCCAATGAAAACCTAAATGATTACGAATCCTCTCTACTGTGTTCTTTCGCACCAGTGCTAGCATTAATTGTGGTTTGTTTAGTTGTCCTGGCTGTGTCCCGTTATGGGTAAACATTAATAGTTTTCATAATATTAAATCATTTCTCATTCTTTCATGATGTCATCAGGTTGTTTGTTTTTCCTCAATAGATACCCAATCTTTTCGACCATGTTTCCGATTCATATCTCAAGCGTACCCTTCGCCTTCTCTGCTTATCTCTATTGTCGAGGACGCGTTACGGAAAATGTTTGCTTACTGCAGTTCATGCGAAACTTTGTGGAACCTATTCCTAGTCCACAGGAAGAATGTCAATGCTGGGCTTGTGATGACTGCGGTAAGAAGATTGTGGTTCGGGTTCCACCTACACCATCCGCTGGTATCATTGCATTCCCGTCAGTTTCCTTCAAGAAGGAAAGCGAACAAGTAAACATTGATTGGACTGAAAAAAAGGAGGTGACTAAGAAAGTGAACATACCTGATTCTGAGACTGACAGCAGCAGTGAAAGCAATAACGAATCTGAAGAGAATGAATCTGGTTTCTCAAGCCGTGAAGATACTGTGTCCGATTCTAATAATGAAAGCTATGATGAATCTGAGGAGGAGGATAGTCCGATGGTTGTCAATATCAATCCATTTGATCCAGAATACGTGTATGCTGCACTGGCACCGGATATACAACACCCTTCCTACAATTTCATAGAAGAAAGAATGGCTGAACAAAAGGCTGCAAAATCAGCTCAGCGATTACCTGAAAGTACGAAAAAATCCAAGAAGCGTCGGGTCAGGTTTCGACGAGCTTCATCTTTGGAGACCGTATGCGAGTAAATAGGAGTCAGATGTGATGGCTTAGTAACGTTTATCTAATCTGTTGCAGTATTTAAAACTCATCAAAATTCAAATCTTTGAACCAAAATTATTTTTTATTGTTGTCAGGATATTCAGAGCAAATACACGATTTTCCAGAAAAACTTTAAATCCACTGTCACCTACAAATATATGGTAGGATATTATGATTATATATGATACTGATGATAAGTAGTATCATCTATGAAAGTTAAAATACATAAAAAAATTATATACGTATAATATGTTCATCTCCATCTGTAAATCCTTTGTAGTAATCAAGTACTTGAAGCATTATGTAAGATTTGTTAAATTCTCTCTAAAATGAAACGGACAAGGCTAATAAAATTTTTTAAAAAAGGGAAATAGCAACGAAGAAATGCCTCCATACAAATTGTCAAAGGCGATGCGAAATATTTCTAGAACTAACAATAAAAATGCATGGCATACCAAATACAAATTTCTTACATCTTAAATGATAACAACATTTATCAAAGAAGCGAAATATATTCGTACTGTAAAGTATCCTAAGCGGTTTGATTTGCTGCTGTCTTCTTGCACGTCCCTACAAAGGACAAATATCATGGAACACCTCAGCTACCAGCTACACTAACATGAACCTTAATATTATTTGATACATAATAAATTGCAAAGCACATAGTTAAGTATCCCTTAAATGCCTTAACCAGGCCCTTAAAGCACAAAATTCGTAATGCTGGTCAAAAATTGACCTAAAATTATGTCATGCTATAGGTCCTATTATAAAAAGTTGTGACATCGGTTTGACCTCTGACCTAGAGTTGACCTATTGACCTGAAGTTCAATAGGGTTGTGGCTGAGGTGCTATTGTGTCTGTACACCAAGTTTGACTGTTAAATTACGTGTCGCACAGCATGTACGCTGTAAAACTGCTCTTTCTTGCAATTAAGGTCCTGCATCAGGCCCTGAATGCACGAATTTTAACAAACCAGTTGTTAATTTGTAATGCTGGTTAAAAACTGACCTAAAATCAAGTGTCGCATGCTATAGGTTCTATTATGAAAAGTTGTGAAATTGCTGTGACCTCTGACCTAGAGTTGACCTATTGACCTGAAATTCAATAGGGTTATGGCTGAGGTCATGTACTATCTGTATACCAAGTTTGGTTGCGATCGGTCCAGCCATTGGTGTTAAAAAACCCGTACGGGCGGACGGCCGGACGGCCGGCCGGAGCACAATATTATCAAGTATCCTGAGGGATACTTAATAAACCCTGCTAAGCTTGAAGAAAGGTTCACTGGAAAACTTAAAGGTAACCTTAATTGTTGAAAGGTACCCTCGGATACCTTTAAGTGCATGTGGGTAACCTTAATTATTGATGGGAACCCTTGGTTACCTTTAAGTGCATGTGGGTAACCTTAAATGTTGATGGGTAACCTCGATTACCTCTAATTGCATGTGGGTAACCTTAATTGTTGATGGGTACCCTTGGTTACCTTTAATTGTTGATGCGTACCCTTGGTTACCTTTAATTGTTGATGCGTACCCTTGGTTACCTTTAAATGTATGTGAGTAACCCTAATTGTTGATGGGTAACCTTGATTACCTTTAATTGTTAATGGGTAACCTTAATTCTTGATGGGAAACTTCGATTACCTCTAACTCTTGATGGCTAACCTTAATTGTTGATGGGTACTCTCGGTTACTTTTAAGTGCATGTGGGTAACCTTAACTATTGTTGGGAACCCTTGGTTATCTTTAAGTGCATGTGGGTAACCTTAAATGTTGATGGGTACCCTTGGTTACCTTTAATTGTATGTGGGTAACATTAACTTTGCCAACTTGGGGTTTTCCCACATAGCCGCTAGACATAACTTAGTATTATCGAATCTATGATTTTAACTCTGTTAGCGTAATTACGCAGTAAGGTTGCTAACTTGTACCAATAAATAAATAAATAAATAAATAATTGTAGATGGGTAACCTCGATTACCTTTAATTGTTGATGGGTACTCTCGGTTACCTTTAATTGTATGTGGGTAACCTCAATTACCTTTAATTGTTGATGGGTACTCTCGGTTACCTTTAATTGTATGTGGGTAACCTTAATTGTTGATGGGTAACTTCGATTACCTTTATTTGCATGTGGGTTACCTTTAATTGTTGATGGGTAACCTCGATTACCTTTAATTGTTGACTGTACTCTCGGTTACTTTTAAGTGCATGTGGGTAACGTTAATTCTTGATGGGTAACTATAATTGTTGATGGGTACTCTCGGTTACCTTTAATTGTATGTGGGTAACCTTAATTGTTGATGGGTACTCTGGGTTTCTTCTAAGCGCATGTGGGTAACCTTAATTGTTGATGGGTAACTTCGATTACCTTTAATTGCATGTGGGTAACCTTAATTGTTGATGGGTAACTTCGATTACTTTTATTTGCATGTGGGTTACCTTTAAATGTATGTGAGTAACCCTAATTGTTGATGGGTAACCTTGATTACCTTTAATTGTTGATGGGTAACCTCGATTACCTTTAATTGTTGATGGGAAACTTCGATTACCTTTAACTCTTGATGGGTAACCTTAATTGTTGATGGGTACTCTCGGTTACTTTTAAGTGCATGTGGGTAACCTTAACTATTGTTGGGAACCCTTGGTTATCTTTAAGTGCATGTGGGTAACCTTAAATGTTGATGGGTACCCTTGGTTACCTTTAATTGTATGTGGGTAACATTAACTTTGCCAACTTGGGGTTTTCCCACATAGCTGCTAGACATAACTTAGTATTATCGAATCTATGATTTTAACTCTGTTAGCGTAATTACGCAGTAAGGTTGCTAACTTGTACCAATAAATAAATAAATAACCTCTAGATGATGGGTAACCTCGATTACCATTAATTGTTGATGGGTAACCTCGATTACCTTTAATTGTTGATGGGCAACCTCGGTTACCTTTAATTGTTGATGGGTACTCTCGGTTACCTTTAATTGTATGTGGGTAACCTTAATTGTTGATGGGTAACTTCGATTACCTTTAATTGCATGTAGGTTACCTTAATTGTTGATGGGTAACTTCGATTACCTTTAATTGCATGTGGGTTACCTTAATTGTTGATGGGTAACTTCGATTACCTTTGATTGCATGTAGGTTACCTTAATTGTTGATGGGTAACCTCGATTACCTTTAATTGTTGATGGGTAACCTCGATTACCTTTAATTGTTGATGGGTAACCTCGGTTACCTTTAATTGTTGATGGGTACTCTCGGTTACCTTTAATTGTATGTGGGTAACCTTAATTGTTGATGGGTAACTTCAATTACCTTTAATTGCATGTAGGTTACCTTAATTGTTGATGGGTAACCTCGATTACCTTTAATTGTTGATGGGTAACCTCGATTACCTTTAATTGTTGATGGGTAACCTCGGTTACCTTTAATTGTTGATGGGTACTCTCGGTTACCTTTAATTGTATGTGGGTAACCTTTAATTGCATGTTGGTAACCCTCGGTTACCTTTAATTGCATGTAGGTTACCTTAATTGTTGATGGGTAACTTCGATTACCTTTAATTGCATGTAGGTTACCTTAATTGTTGATGGGTAACTTCGATTACCTTTAATTGCATGTGGGTAACCTTAATTGTTGATGGGTACCCTTGGTTACCTTTAATTGTTGATGGGTAACCTCGATTACCTTTAATTGTTGATGCGTACCCTTGGTTACCTTTAATTGTTGATGCGTACCCTTGGTTACCTTTAATTGCATGTGGGTTACCTTAATTGTTGATGAGTAACTTCGATTACTTTTAATTGCATGTGGGTAACCCTAATTGTTGATGGGTAACTTCGATTACCTTTAATTGCATGTGGGTAACTTTAATTGTTGATGAGTAACATCGATTACTTTTATTTGCATGTGGGTAACCTTAATTGTTGAAGGGTAACCTCGATTACCTTTAATTGTTGATGGGTAACCTTGATTACCTTTAATTGTTGAAGGGTAACCTCGATAACCTTTAATTGCATGTTGGTAACCCTCGGTTACCTTTAATTGCATGTAAGTAGGTAGTTTTTCTAAGTCCTATTTCCGTAGTAGACCTATGGCCTTTAAATACTGGCGAAAAAGAGTACTTTAGGTAAAACACAATAAATTCTTTTTTAGGTACTTCATAGTTATCGGATTGACCTGAAAATGAATAGGGATTGTCACAAGAGGTGTAGCTATCGTTAACTGAAGACGGAATTGGAATATGTAAAACGGATGGGTAGTTATTGTGCTTACGGAGGGACGGACGGAAGGAGGGGGGAACGGGTTGACACATCAAGATATAGTAGTAAATGTTCACTAACGTGAACCTTAGTATTGACTATTGATGGCAACACACAACTCCGTCACGTTTCGTTACCGGTTTCATGTCCATGGCTGCTTGTCTATCAAAATGCTAGATTTCACAACTTTCTGCATGTACCATATGAGACAGTTTCCTTGTAAGCAGAACCAATTAGTAGTCCCCAGGAGGAATGTCAATGCTTTCACTTGTGGTGACTGCGGTGGATTGTGATTGTGCTTAGCGTCCCACTATCCGCTGGTATCATTGCATTCTGCATTTCCGTCAGTGTACTTGAAAAAGGAAAGCGAACGAGTAAACGTTGAGACATCACGGCTAAGTAACGTGTAAAAAATGCTGTTGATTTATTCAGAAAACATCAAAATTCAAATCTTTCAATCAAAATAATTTTTATTATCAGGACATTCAGAACAAATACATAATTTTCCAGAAAAACTTGAATCCACTGTCAGCTACAAATATATTGTAGGATTTGCTTATATGATACTGATACGTAATACGTAGTAGCAGCTAAAACTTCTATAGATGAAAGTCAAAACTCAAAACACTTACAAAAATTATATGTATAATATGTCCATTCGTAAATCCTTTGTAGTAAAGAAGTACTTAATACATTCTGTAAGGTTTGTTAAATATTTTCTAACATGACAGATAAAGCTAATAAAATTTATTAAACAAAAAAATGGCCAACAAAACAAAACAAAGAAATGCCTCCACACATATTGTCAAAGGGGATGGAAATTACTTCTAGAATTAGCAATAAAAATGCATACCAGATACAAATTTCTAGCAGGAGAATCATCTTAAATGAACACGAAGATAATAGAACATTATTTATCAAGGCAGCGAAATATATTCATATCTTCTTATTTCCAGAATCTGTTTAAATTATTAATATTTCCATTGCCTCCTTCAGTTACTTTCTTTTGGAAGGGCGCTATCACTCTTTCCTCTGGCATATACCCTAAATCCTGCTGCAGCCTTGTTCCCCATGATTTTGTCCAAAAGAGATTGTTTCGTTTTGCGTCTGTTTTGTTGAACGTCCCTACAAACATCATGGAACACTTCAGCAACCTGCGTGACCTGTTCCGAGGCTGCCACCTCTGCAAAGGCGCAGTCCAAGTCCTTGGCAAGTATTTCTCCTTCCTCTGTGCTAATCTGGCGCAAGTGCACCATGTCACCTTTGTTGGCCACCAGAACCATTGCACTAGCAGAGGAACCGTTACTGTCGTTGTTGGAGCGAGGACTAGACGAGCCGTTGTTGTTACCGCTTTGATAAGAGTTTCCTCCACCGCATGGCGATAGAGGGAGGGAGGCGACCGAAAGGGAAGACGAGGATGAGTTTGGACAAGATTCCCCGTATCGAAAGTCAAGCAGTTGTTGTTTCACACGCTTGATGTAGTTAAAACTTTGTCGGTCTGTGATGGAGTAGACGAGAAGAAAGCCGTCTGCCCATTGCAGGGTGTCAGGAGATACCGGGTCGTTTACCGTCTGTTTATTTGTAACACAAGAAAGTATTTAGAATTAAAGATATAAAATTATTGAAACGATTACTTTAAAGTTTTTTAAATTTTAGTAACCTTTGGACATGTGTCGAGAATTTCAAATATCACAGGCTCTCCGTCAACCATCATTTCATGCTTGTATCGCGTTTCTAAAAAAAGGAAACGTAAAAAGTTGAAAAATGCCTTGATGCGTGCATCAAATTCTAACAATGTTTTCTTACCAGATTGATGGTCATACTCGCCAATGTATCGTTTGGTCAGGAATCGAACCGTCAGTGCTGCAAAATGAAATCATTTTTCGCATAAAATCTTGAATAAGATATATAATAAGTGACTGTAAAATGCTTCTCCTATCCTTATGAATTTAATTTTATCTTTATTTAGTGCACGTTACCACTCTTTCCAACTCCGGGAGCACCAATAACAGCCACCTTGACTTCGCCAAGAGATGACTTCTTCCTTCGGATACCCCGTATCCCAGTTGATGCCATTTTGTTGGACATTTTGGCCACAAGAGATGAACACAACCGCAACTTTGCTCCAAAAACTTAAGTATAGTACAACCGGACTCTTTGTCAAACTTTGTGTTTCTTAGTCCTCACTTGAACTACAACTATTCATGAAACATTCACTGAAATCTGTTTCTCTTCTCTTGGGTATCTCTTCTGAGCATTTCTTCCCATTTTTGGAATTCGGACTCCTGTAATAAAATCAGCAAGAAACAAAATGAAGCGTCATAAAAATAGATCATGTACAAAAGGAGCACAAAAAGGAAACAAATTGTGCACAGTTTCTCGAGCACCTGGGTAAACAACCCATAAAAACGGCGTCATCAACTTTTCGTTAGTCTCGCCATTCTCCTTTCGTTTTGTTTCATTGAAAATTTTGTTCTGCTTAAATTCCTGATAAAATGCGGGGTATGTTATCATGTTTAAGAAGCAACTTTCTTGTATATTGTATGCTGTCAAGAAAGTGAACCGGTTGCAATAAATGCATCAGTCAACAACCGTGTAAGTAAGCGTTGGAAAAGCCATGGCAAAGCTACAAAAGCGTTGGTGTTGTTGAATACTGAAAATTATGTAGGTCATCTTTTGGCTGTTTTGTATGAATTTGAAATAGGTGACTAACGCCGTGTAATGGAGCACAGGTGTATATAGCCGGTGATAACAAATTTGTTGGAAATATGTATCTTTCATCATTTCCACCGAAAAACATTTTTGCAAATATTTTTTAGCCTTCTCGTGGCTATTAGCTGAGTCTTTAGTAAACTTTGTTTCCGTATTTAATAGCAACTAGGATGGCCACGATATTCTATTACAGTATCAGTTGCTTTTACCAATTTTTAGTCGCCAACGAAATCAATAAAAGTTTGACATTTTTATGATCGGGTATATAATGTATTGATATTTTAGTTGTAAGAGGGTAATTACTAGGAAACTTTTATTGTCGGTCCAACACACATTTTTCTCCTGCTCTAAAATAAACGGAGTGTCTTTCACGGTTTGTTTTTCAAAACTCTCTCCTGAAAGGAAGCCAAGGGAAGCAGATGTAAATTATGAGGGGAGAGTTGACAGCCTCCAAACGAAATTGCAGCCGTTACAAAAATGCTATGAACGGTTAGAGCAACCACCAACTGCTACCACCTCAGCTCAGAGAGCTGTAATCCCGTCATAATCACATCACGAATCACCCCAACCGTGTTTGTCAGAACATTTACAGGACATGCTGTCCTGGTTGTGGAGGAGTTTTACCAATCATAAATTTTCATAAAAGCAATAAAGACAGGATAATTTTGGTGGATGGATTATTTTCGGGGGAAACTGATGATAATCAGAATCAATATATGACGATGGAATGCCATATAGCAATACACATATAGGCAGCCAATTTATAAAGAGGATTTTGCCAATTTTAAGAAGATTCGGGTTTTCATGAAACATATAATAAAGATAAGATATAATAACCGCAAAAAGCTGTCGCGTCAACTGCCAAAATATTATATGGGTTTTTGTTCCTTTTTTCAAAAAAAAGTTCATTTTCATCATTAGCCATTTTCATCCTGTCGTCACAGGATCACTTTAAAAAACGGTTATGGTTATGGTTTCAAGATAAGCCGTTGTACAGCTGTTGTTTATCTCCTATCATGATCATTCGCCATTGAAAAAAGGGTGATGGTTATATGGTGAAGTGGAATGAGGAGACCTTGCCATTTACAAGTAACTGACTGCCGACTGCACTTCGCAAGTCGCAAGAGAAAACAAGCGTTTCTTCATCATCATGACATTCATGACCGTCGCGCCATAGTCATCATGAACAGTAGTGTGGTGGAGCAATGAATACTTCCGCATGACTGGTTTTACTGGCAATTAAAATAAAAGGGGATGACTAATTAACCGTGCTAAACGTTGGCTCCTCTGATCCTTCCACAAACACATTGTGCATTATGCTCACACATTTTCAAATAACTGCCAATTCTATATAGTCACCAGAGAAATGCCATATCAAAGGTCAGTTTAGTCATCAACTTGTTTTTTTAAAGCTTTCCGATAATTGTGCAATACGATAGTACGATTTGCACAGTCGTGAATCTTTTGACTACTGTTCTTTTGACTGATTATGCGATACAAGGAATTGCCAAATGCAAGCAGGTGTTAGCTTTATTAAGCCATAACGTCCGTGAACGCTACATTATATTTATTATCAAGTCAATTGACAGTAGTTAATATGGTGGCAATGGAAAGTTTTTAGTGTTTCTGCAGCCAACAAAGACCTAATTTCTATGTTAAAGTTATACAATAACACCCGTGTACTGTATATCTTTCATTTTTCGTCTAGATGAAAAAAGAAGCCTTTAACTTTGGTCCATTATATGTTGTCTGATTATGACTTGGACACTGAACTTTTTTGTATGCAAAAAAGTGGTATTTGTTACCATTCTGTCACAGGATAATTTATGGAAGTCAAAGATAAATAGAGAGAATCTTAAAATAAATACACAGTTATTAGCTCCAAGTTGCAAGTAGATGATTTTAAACCACACGACATCTTTAAAATCATCATTATTCATTAGAGATGGAAAAGTAAAACATGAAAATAAAACGAACGTGTAATATTTTTCTTATTCAGCCTAGCATTCTACATGCTCTTCTCTGGCAGTTTTCTCATGAAAATTTTTCTTCACTTTTGAGACAGACGAGCAGAGAGAAAGCGATATAGACAAGAGAGGAGATTGTTTTATGATGACAAGTACAACAAGAGTTGACAAGAATGATGATGATCAGGATGATCATGGTGTTGTTAGTACAAGATATTAAATTCAGGGTTGCTATTCCCAGCCAAATTAGTCCGCGCTTCTGTAATGGCAATAACAATATTTCTCCTTTTTTCTTCCCACACGAAATGAAATTAAAAGGAATAGAAAGTAGCTTTGAGAAGAATTTGTAGGAGAATGTTTCCAATAAACAACAACATGTAGCAAGAATTGTGATACTACTTTCCTAAAGACTGAATTTTTTAAAAATGAGCACACACGTTAAAATAATTTTTTGGATTTTTCATTATTTCAAAACTCTGAGTACGTAAGTATAGCTTTTGCAAAGCAGTTTATGCATGCAATAAGGTTAATTTATAAATGTTCCAATTTATAGCAAAGTTTTACTGTTACTTACGTGAGGGGCGACTTGAATCACTTTTTAAAACAATTAAACCGAGTGATATGAGGACCTTCTTCCTTTTCAAAAAGAAATTAAACTGATTTTTTAATCTTTTGAGTAGTCGGTCAAGTGTCTAGAACAACTGCACACTAAAGCATTTTTACCGTAAACTCAAGGTTCTGCGTGGTACTCGAGTAACGAGAAAAAGTCCATTAAAAATCTAGTGTGAAGTGTGTGCTTGCTAGTGCGTATCTGCAAATAAATCCGTGAGAGCTTTTTTCATTGACATGCTTTTTTATTCCCGATGGAGCGAGTTAGACGAAAAGGAAGGAGAATAGAAGAAGAAAAGCCTTGTACTCATCTTAACCCAGTCACTCACTAACACGCAATTTTTCTTTGCTTTTTCCTTACCACTTCTTTCTACTTTTAAGTATTAACACAACAGTTTTTGATCTTTCGCACTTTTCCACTGAAATCTGCGGCTTCTATTTTCTTTCTGCGTTCCGCTGTCGCGTTGGTTTTGGCTTCTTGTTCCTAGGAATCTCCTGAAAGTGGTAGCAAAATTAATGCACTTTGTTCTGCTCTATACACTTTTCAGACAACGGCATTTTCTCCTTGATTCCCTCTTCTTGGCATAAAAATCGTTAATGCTTTGTCCTCTGGGTTGTTAGTACAACTTTTCACTGGTCAATTTTTTTACACAAGAAAATGACGTGAACATCACGTTCTCTAGCCTCGTTGTATATTGAGCAGTTTGCCCTGCCTTGAAGCACTTAAATTTTGATAACAAAAACCTTGTGTAAATATTTTTTCGTCTACACACACACGTTCAAATAGTATTTATACAAGTTGGAAGTAAGGATTTGGAACAAGTTGTTCAAGAAATTAAGCCTAAAGTAAACAATGTTGGAAACGCAGTGCGCACAAAAACTAATGGAATTATGCATGCATGTGTGTGTCTACACACAATAAAAAGGGTTTGAAAAAGAACTGGAGCAGCACAGCAGCAGACTCAAGAAAATATTTTCAGAGGAGATACGCAGGACAACTGAAAACTAGTATGAACGACAACACACGTTTTTGTTGCTGCTTATCTATTTAACTGAGAAATGCTCGAGAACTGGGATATGACTAGGAAGTAGATTGCATTTTAAATGGAAGGTGGAGGTGGCAGAAAGAGTTATAGAAATTCATGCATGCTTTTATAAGCGTAACAACATGAGTAAATCGTAATAACATTTTTTGTAAGCTTCATGTTGAAAAAAGCAGAGAGGGTTTTTAAAGGAATGGCAGTATACGAAGTTAGACGTAGAATGAGCGAGAGCTTTGAAAGTGCTTCCAACTATTCCAATACTCCCTAGCACAGTGGGTTCGTGCTGCGACTACTTGAGCAAACTAGAGTAAAACGTTAAGTTATTTTGTTGGTATATGTCATCGCTTCACCGTTAAATAAGCTAACGCTTTTTCACAAATTTTCAAAGTGGGTAATGGGAGTAAGTGATGGAACAATAGGAGAGGAAAGAGTAGTGCTTATTTACTTGCTTGCTATAAACATGATCATCACCACAACAAGGCTAGCATAATATAGTCAGTAGTATACTACGCTGTTACACATCTTTTTGATGATGAACAAAAAAAATCTTGGAAACATTTTTAGTAAACATTTTCATGGAGCATTGCCGACTCAAGAAAAAAAGTGGTGTTTAGTTGGGCAAGTAGTGACGGATCCGGTTATCCGTTTCGCTTGCACTGAAACAGAGAAGTTAGTCCTTGATGATGATTTTCGAGCATGGGATTCAGAAAGTAAAGATACTTTGAGAAGCTTGTTATCATTGCACCATCTTCTCATCCTTTTCTTCTCTCGTTGGTGTATGTTTAGAACGCGTAACTTAATACGCATGGTATGTGGAATGCGACGTACATAGTGATAGTATAACGTATTATTTATTTGCACAGACAGAAAGATGCTTTTATCGGGGTATTTTTGCAGCACTTTGGAAAAACTATATGTAGTATGTGTAGGTAATAAAGTATTTTTATTGCAAAAAAGAGGCATGTATATTGCTATTTGTTGAAAAACCCGTAATAAACTTTATTATCAAGATTTTCTTCCGAATATATATCCCACTTACAACAGCAACACAACAGTCACCAACATTTTTATTCTAAACAGAAGGAATGACCAAGGTCTCACAATATATAGAACAGTTGCTAGTACTACTGCTGTAGTGGATACATAAATTGTTAAATTTTAACAAGTAATGAAAATATAATGAAATCATGCAATAAGAAACGGATGATATATATAATGAACGTTACGCATTAGTCATTGGTCCAATGTTTGAAAATAGTATCATGATAGAGAGTGGGTAACCCTTTCCCCTCCAACAGTCACAAAAACATGGTCAATGAGCGTAAAATGCATTACATAAATCATTGTTGCTCTCAGTTGCAGGCTATCTACCTATGATGACCGGGATGTTTACATAATTTTGTTGAGATAACTACAACAATTGACTTAAAACTCATGCAAGCAATAATAAACGTATCTGAAATAATCCAATATGTTTGTATAAAGTTTTAAAGTTAAAGTTGCGCTTCGCCTGGAAGTCACCATAGTTGGCCAAGTGTATCCGTCTGAGGGACTTCGATGATTCTCGGTTTTTCAATGATCCTAGCCGTGCGATCTCCTCTTTCGACGATGCCTACTATCCACGCTTGATACTTTTCTTCGCGTTCAATCTCTTTGCAGAAATTAGCAGCTTGCTCACGAGGAAAGCATATTAATAAGCCACCTAGAAAGATTTCAGCGTATTTAGATTACCGCTAAAGGACCATATGCGTTAGTACGTTATTTTGGCCCAAAAAATTTTTTTTCTGGATTTCGGTTTAGATTGTTAAATCAAGTCATAAAATGGTCTCCAGTCCAAGTTTCAGCTCAAAATCTCGTTTCTGTAAAAAGTTATGAGGTTTTGAAAATTACATGTCAAACGCATCAATGGGGTGAAGGCATCATTTTGTTGGATTTGTTTAACGTAGGTAACTTTTGCAAAGGTGATCACAGGGATATAATTGAGGTATCATTAGGACCCTAAGAAAATGGAAATTGTGTCAAATTCTAAAATCGGTTCCATTTTGCAAAAAAATACACAAAAAAGGCAGTTTCTGTTAAACCTTTTACGAGAAAATATGGATTTTTTTTACAAAAACTGGGTTGGCCACTTAACTACACTAGTACGCCATGCAAGTGGCATATCAAAATGAAGCCCAGAGCTTGGGCTATAACATACTTTGTACCCTTAATTCAACTCGCACTCCTCTCCCAGAAATGACAAATTGATTGATGAAAAATCCAAATTTATTTACTTTATTTACCATAACTCGGCATAGACAAGTAGTTTATTTAAGGGTACAAGGAATCTGATAGCCCTTGTTGTTGTGGTCATATTGATATGCTGCATGAGCGTATACATGTTTCCTTTGAATGGCCAGATTTAGTTGAGTTGAGTCAATTTGACAAATTGCGCAGTAGGCGATGCGCCATTATATGATAAGCAAGTGAATCATGTTTTATCAATCTCAAACGCTAAGAAATCTCACAAAATGTAGTTTTTGAATCATTTTATTAAAAAATCAACTTCTCGTGTAATGTCATTATACAAATACATATTTAAATGGTAACGTAATCTAAAATTGAGCTATACCAATTTATAATTGCATTCATTATTACTAAATTAGTACGAAAACGAAACAGGCTGTATCCAAAAACCAATTACAACCAAATTCAGGTTTTCACGCTAAATCAGTACTGAAATTCTTGAAAATGTTGAAACCAAATTATATGAAGAACAAATATATGCTTTCTAAACATTAAACATTAAACATAAACTAATGCTTATTAATATACACAAAATGGAAAATGGTTTCCAAATTGTAAATAGGTTTATATTTTGAATGCCCTTTAACCTAACTGCTAAGTTAATCATACAAATCTCTTTAATATAAGATTGCCTACGTTAGACAGACATAAGACTGTCATCGCTTGCATCACTTCCGCTGACGCTTTCAACTTCGCCGTCGTCATCTCTTTGCCTTAGCACATGATCAGCTGCTAGACGCTGATCTTCTCTTTGTGGGATATCAATGAGCTCGTGCTCGTACATATATGTTGGTGCATCCCTAATTGACTCACCGAGATCTGCACCAGGTGGTGCGACACGAGGCAAGTGTCGAGCGTAGCACAAGTACCACAAAACTGCGGCAATATGTGCGCAGCAACCTACAATACGGCTGCCATTTGGACAAGAGCAATACCAACCTGAAATGCTTTGTACACCTCTGTAATGCGTGTTGTAGCCTATCCATTGAGTGTGTACTCTGTGCGAATGGAACCTAGACTGAATTTTGAATCTTACGACGCTTTTCCCTAGATAAGGATGAAAATCTATTTTATAGTCCCCAAAACGAGCTTCTGTGTCAATGGCGTAGGATTCTGCTAAGTGTATTTGGTAAACACCAAACGTGAACTCACGCAGTTCGTCTCTGCTCAATCGAGGAAAGTCTACCAAATCGTGGTCATTAAGTGGACGATACTGACGGGTGTCACGCAAGAGGTTTTCTGATCTAAGATGGTCCATGAAACTGTTATGCATTTCGCTTCTTAGGAGCATTTGGTCACACAAACGCCTATCAGTGTCCCTGTCTGTAGCTAAAGGAGGATGAAAAGCATTTAACAATGCACAGGCTATTTGAAAGAAGTTATATGCTTTGTTGTCTTTGATATATCTATTGGGGATTACATCCCGAAAAAACCTAAACACATTTTTTAGTCGCCCGTTAACGGACTCAACGACCCATCGAATTTTTGTCACTAATCTGGACTCGTTGGCTTCCAAATCAGTGTGCTGAGCTCGCCTGCCTAAAAAATGGGGCATTTTAACTGAATACCCCATCCCCTCTAGTAAGGCATTGGAGTCACGAAAGCCTCTATCCTCAATTATATAGTCTCCGGTTCGAAAGAATGAGGTGAAGCCAACTGGATTGTTTAACATGCTATTTAATATTTGAGCATCGTTATTTGCAGCGTCTGCAAAATATGGACCTTCAATGGCTAGTATGTAACCTGAAGTGGATACCACCATCATAACCTTGAGCAAGTTTCGGTACTTGTGCATGCTATAAGTGCGTCTTTGTAACCTAAAATTCCGTGACCGTTGAACGTATAAATACGTCCCATCAATGACAGTAATAGCCTGAAAATCCGTTGCCCCGGTAAGCATTTTTGCAATCTGTGTAGTGTGTTGATTTATGAATGCCTCTCTGTTTACATGTCCGTAGCCGAGGTGCAATGGAACAAAGTGTTTTATAAGTATGTCACAAACCCTGTCAATGGCTCGGCTAATAGCACTTTGATTGACGTTAAAGATACACGCTAAAGACTTTTGTGTGAGGTTTAACCTAAGTTTCAGAAGAAATACAGCAACTGTATTTTTAGTGTGTAATGACCTGCTGCGTAAATGTGGCCGGCAAATGTCGTGCAATATCCCAAATTGCTCTTTAGAACATGCCAAAAGAATCTGATAATATTCTTCAGGGTACATACCTTCTATTTCAAATGAGAGTTGTCCCATCTGATTTTGAGACCTTTGTGCACCCTCACTAACACATGCAATAAACTCAAGAAGCGACTCTGTGGTAAATATAGAACTAGGATTAGGTTGCACTCTCCTAATAGCTGCAAGTGCATCATCTGTGAGACCTGACACAGTATGTACATCCCTATGCTCATCACAACATCTGTTCATGCCTGATATAAAAATGGCAAAATTACTCCAGACAAAAGCCCTGCTAGCACGCTTAATCCGGGTGTACACATTAATTTTACCACATATGCAACAACGATTATGCGAAACGGGAAGTGATGTTATTGGAAGAACAATACCTCGCTGATTATGTTCCCCTACAGGATCCTCTTCATCGTTGGAAGAACTACTGCTTTCCATATCAATATCACTTCCATGGCTGGATTCTTCCGACTCACTTCCTTCTGCGCCGGAAGTCTCACTCCCAGATTCATAAACTGACTCATCGGAAGTTTCCGTTGTACGTAATCCAGCAGTGTGTGCTGGTTGAGTATCATTTCTTAACATCTCGAGTGGTTGTCCTGAGATTGGCTGCTGTTCAATTGGGACCTGGGGACACATTGTAATGGTAATTAGTCGTTGTTCCTTCTGCTTGTTTACTGTTGTCAATTGTCAATTGTATTAAAATATTTTACATACCAGAAGATGCTCAGATTGCCTCCACAATTGCGAGTAAACGGCGGATTTACTAGTCAGGCAATTCTCACAAATAAAAGCCATTCGGTCTGCCGGTCCATGTCCCAAGTCAGCTCGTTCTCCATTGATAATCATACGGATAATTTCTACAGCTCCCAGCTGAATTTTCCGGACCTCGGGATTAAGATCAAAAACCAAAGGACAGCAGACACATCTATCACCTTCCAAGTCAGGTCTAGATGGATAAAGTCCTCGGCTTGGACCCGCTGTGGCTGCAGCACTCTCCAATTGGGATGCTTCTGTACCAAAATAGAAATAATTCATAACGTTAAAATAGTTTGTTCTTTTGGATTTCGGATATTTATAGTCTGGCGTGACTACTTAAAACTTAAAGCGTCTTACGTTGTAAAGCAGAAGGGTCTTCACTATGACCTGGATCTGAGGATTCCGTATCGCCAACGCCTTTTGAAAAAAGAAAGAAAAGACTAATTTTATCATACGAATTTGGTGGTTAAGATGGGATCTTTTAATCACAGAATACCATTCCAAATGTTAAAACGATATTTCAAAACTTACCCATATCATCGATTGTTTCCATCCGCTCGTCACTTCCAGTGCTTCCAGAGGAAATTGAGGATGCGTATTCAGCCGCTCTATAGCACCCATGGCAGATGAAGTTTGCGTAGTTTAACAAAGGTTTCCCTTGAACATGCCGCTGAATATTTATACGCTGTAGGACAGCCTCCTTTCCTACAAGAGTGCGTTTACGCTGTTTCGAAATATTTTTCCGGAACCTAATTCCACAATTCTCACACTTCTTCACTTGATCAAAGTATTCTAATGA
>CM056173.1:30743683-30826701 GCA_029691765.1 Entomobrya proxima
TCAGAAGCATCCTCGCTCAGATGAGTTCGAAGATGAGCCTGAAAGGTCAACTCTAAGGTCAAAAGGTCACGACGATTTCAAAATTTTCCCAAGTGACCTATAGCATGTGGCACATGATTAGAGATCAGTTTTTGACCAAATTAACGAATCCAACGTCAAATTTTCAAAATTCGAAATCGTGTGGCCGTTATGGCGGTTTTTATATTTGAAAGGCTCCAGAAGCCGCATTTTTCAAGAATTTTTTCCAATTCTTTTTGAAAACACTCTGGAAGCATCAAAGTTCAAACATATCTGAAGATGACTCCAAATAGGCCAACTCTAAGGTCAAAGGTCATGACGATTTCAAAATTTTTACAAGTGACTTATAGCATGTGCCACACGATCATAGATCAGTTTTTGACCAAATTAACGAATCCATCGTCAAATTTTCAAAATTCGAAATCGCGTGGCCGTGATGGTAGTTTTTACATTTGAAAGGCTCCAGAAGCCACACTTTTCAAGAATTTTGTAAAATTTGTTTTGCAAACAATCTAAAAGCATCATAATTTAACTTATCTAAAAATGAGTTCAAATGTCAGCTCTAAGGTCAAAAGGTAGCTTTCCATTTTTCTACAGGTGACCTATAGCATGCGGCACATGTTTTTCTTCATGTTAATTGTCTACGTGCTTGTATTAAGCTAATAAAATCCACATGGAGCACAAACATTTAATGCTTTCATTAATTGATAAATCCTCGCGACGATGCTGCCAAGGTAGCTCAAAGTGCACGAAGTACAACCAATGCACAATCAGATGCTTGACTCTCTTGCAATCTACTCAGCAACACAACTTGCGTTCAAGAAAAATTGATGGCAGTTTAAGTGAGATTAAAACAATGATTTTAATTTCCACGTGGATTCAGTTGTTTTAAGCAAGTGAGTTTTAAAAAGCGAAATTTGAATATCCAATTGTTAATATTGTGATTTTTCTCACAAGGTAGGTATATATTTCAATTCAGGCTAAATTTTTACTATTTTATATCAAGTTTTAAGCGCTGACCTCCAGTGATTAATAAATTATATCCCTTTTCAGCAGGATCATGCCAAAATTAAAGAAGAAAAGCACGGAGCAAATCAGAATTCAAAAACGGGATTTTGCCAGAGAAAAACGCAAAACACCACGACCTCAAAATGAAAAGGATGCTGATGCAGAGTTACATCGAAAGGCCCGTGCAATACCTGCTAGACGACAGAAAGAAAAGGAGGAAGATGCGGAAGCACACCGGAGAATGCGTGCGGTACCTGCTCGTCGTCAGAAAGAGAAGGAAGCAGATGCGGAAGCTCACAGAAAAGTGCGTGCAGTCCCTGCTCGTCGACAGAAAGAAAAAGAGGCAGATGCCGAAGCCCACAGAATGATCCGAGAAACGCCAAATCGACGAATGGCGGAGAATGCAGCTGAGTCAGCTAGAAAGCGGAAATTACTTGAAAATCCAACAGTTCGCCTGCGTATCCAGAAAGAAAACACTGCTGCAAAGAGGGCGAGACGTCAGTTGTTTCAAAATGACTACGACTCTCTGTTATCATTGTATGAAAAGCTGATTCGTGATTCTCCTACGGTGGTGTGCTCTTGCTGTGGTTGTCTTTGGTACCATAAATCAACTACTAGCTTCAAATCACCGGATGAGTTGGTTGAGAAGGGGGCACCGAAAGAGATTTTACCACAGATTTTATCCGTTAATCTCGATAACATATAGTTGTGCGCAACGTGCAAACGGCATATATTTGCTAAACGAAAATCTCCTGCACAGAATGTTCCAAGACTTGCATTGACTAATGGATTCGCGTTTCCAGAAATTCCAGATGAAATAAAGGTATGCTCACTTCATCAATACATTTTCATAAAAAGCAAACTTCTGCAATTTTAAAAACGATAAAAACAAAAAATTTGATCCACGTAGAAATAATATTTTTGTTCCTTTAATTGCAGGACCTCTCTCCTCTCGAAGAAAGACTTGTAGCACTTCGATTGCCATTTATGCAGATCCGCTCACGTGGAGTTGATGGACAAGCAGCAATATCGGGAAATGTTGTCAACGTGGAGAATGATGTCTACCATTGTACCAAAGTTATTCCAAGAGCCTTTGACCAAACAGCTACCGTTCAAATACAGCTAATGCGAAGGATGCACTACAAGAAGCCGTACATGGACGAACGAATAAGACCATATAAAGTCTTTCGAGCAGCCAAGTATTTAATTGGTACTGAACTATATCAACAAGAGGATGTCCAACTCTCAGAAGAATGGCAACAACATGATCCAAGTATAAATATTTTCATTAAAATGATACTTTAAATTTACATTATTAAGTATATCAATTTGTAATCCAATCCTTTTTGCAGGTTCTACCGTGTAATTTGTTGTAAACAATGCCAATGAAGGACAAGTGGACAATGTTAGCTGCAGCGAGGCTTCCAACTCGTCACAAGTTTGTGATCCACGTGAAACATTGACTGAAACCACCAATTTAGGACAAGATGACGATGACGAAAGTAATTATCATTGAATTTAAGTATTAACACGCATAAATGTGCGAATATGCAATTTCAATAACTAAGTATGCTTACTAGGGGATGGAATGTCAGATCAAGTACTTGGATGCGACGAGACACTTCTATATTTGGACAAGGAGGTGGAGTATAAAGGATTAAAAATTGCACCAGGTGAGGGAAACACTCCGATACCCTTTCATCGAGACAAAGAAGCAGAGGAAATGTCATTTCCAACAATATATGGCGGAAAGAAACGTCGCTTCAAAGTCAAGGTGTCCTACACCGACATTGCCAAGTCGGAAATCCGACGATTTGATAGAAGAGCCTGCAATGCTTCTCATCTCCTGTATGCCTTTAAGAAGTCATTGAATGAAAAAGTTTACCAAGCTTTGCAAGTATGCTTACGTCAAAGAAGCAGTTCCAGCAAGATTACTGCCGGGCATACGAAAACACCTGGATACTTACAGAGTCTAATTGAAAAAGACGATGGATATCAGGTTTTCAAGAACATTCGTTCATCGCCTTGCTACTGGAAGCAGCAGCAAAAGAAAGTTAACGGAATGATACGGCAGCGCGGAAAACCAGCTCTCTTCATAACATTTTCAGCTGCGGAAACCCGGTGGAAAGAGTTGCTAAAAATGCTTACGAAGACAGTAAAAGGTGAAGATATAACTGAGGAAGAAGCAGGACTGCTGCCATTTTTGGAGAAGGCGGATCTAACTTGCATGCTGCATTTTGACAATCGATTCCGGACACTTTTAAATAACCTCCTGAAAAAGCAAGGAGGAATCTTTAGTCCTTACGAGCTGGGAGATTATTTTACACGAATTGAATTCCAAATGAGAGGCTCTCCCCACAATCATGGAATTTACTGGATTAAAGATGCTCCCGTTTACAAAGAAGGTAAATGTTCTCCACGTGGAAAAAAAATCACTTCTGCTTGAATGTAATCATTCTAAAATTACTTTTTGTGGTTTTAATAGGTAATAAAGAAAGTGAAAAGTCTTGCATCAAATTTATTGACGAGTTCATAACCTGCCAACGGGATGAGGAAGGTGAGATGGAGGAACTACTAAGTTACCAATTGCACAAACACTCGCAGAGCTGCTACAAGAAGAACAGGAAGTCTCGGATTTGCAGATTTGGTTTTCCAAAGCCCCCAATGCCTGAAACCATGATTCTGCATCCTTTTGACAAGAATGAGAATAAGAAGGTTGTAGAAGAGCATCGTCAGACGTTCAAGAGAATTCAAGGCAAGCTGACTGACATGGGAAGAAGTTTCAAAGAAGATATTGATTTTGACCAGTTTCTCGAATCCGTGGAAGTTTCAAAAGAAAATTACATATTGGCTATACGATCCACGATAAAAAGAGCAACAGTCTTTTTACGGAGAAAAACTTCCGAAATATTCATCAACAACTACAACAAAAAACTTCTTCTAGCCTGGAGGGCGAATGTTGACATTCAATTTATCCTGGATACTTTTGCATGTGCAAAGTACTGTGTTGGATACATAATGAAATCGGATGGAGGATTATCTAAACTTCTGCATGCAGCTGCTGAAGAAGTTAAGGCTGGAAACTTATCAGTGGCAGAAGCTCTCAAGCTATTCGCGAAGGTACTGTATCATGGAACGGAAGTATCGACACAAGAAGCAGCTGCATTCCTACTAAGTATAGCCAATACTCTCTGTAGCAGAATGGACGTATTTATAAATACCAGTGAGCCAACAAACAGAATTGGTTTTCTAAAACCCCAGGAAGAACTGGATGAACTTCCTGATGAATCGTCCGATATATTTGTTAAAGGATTATTCGATCATTATGCCAATCGCCCACGCGAGCTTGACGACATTTGTTTAGCTGAGTTTGCCTCTATGTACGAGACTGTAGGTACTCGACAAAAAGCTACTGAAGCTGAAGATTCCGGGGATCCAGAAATGGAAGGTATGTGTAGGTTCCACGTAGAAAACATTTTTTAAACACTTCTACGTGGCCAACGTTTAATTAATCTCTCTTTTTTGCAGCAGATGAAGAAAATGCAGGATTCGATAATGATTTCATGCAACAAAGTTCGTCTAAAAGATTGAAAATGCTGGATGGAAAAGGGTTTGTGCGCCGGCGACAAGTCAGGAAGATCATAAGATTTACATCATATAACAAGGAGTTCGATTTCCAGAACTACTGCAGAGAAAGAGTGACACTATTTAAACCTTGGAGAAACGAAGAGGCTGATATTTTGAATATTGATTGCGTACAGCAGTGGGAGAAATTCAACGAGGAGATTACCAACAATTTAAAGCCATTTTTCTTTCTATCGGAAGAAGAAGAACGTCAACTGCAGCAGGTATTGCGTGACCTCGATGATGAAGATGATGAAGCTGAGGACTGCGTAAGGCATGTAATTCAAAACGATGAAGGCGTCAGAGAGGATGAAAATGCTATGTGTAGCGGTATCGGGGAAATAAGGAGACCAAGGACTGCGACAGAAAAATTTCTCCCTCCAAAGCTTATTGACGAAAGCGAATATTTAAGGTTAATGAGATCCTTGAATGACAAACAAAGAAGGTTTGTTCTGGAAGTAATGCATCAATATAAGACGTCAGACAAACCGTTTCACTATTTTCTAAGCGGAGGTGCTGGTGTTGGAAAGAGTCATGTTATTCATGCAATTGTGCAGAGCGTTCTACGTCATGAATTTCGGCAACCGTCCCAAACCCCGGATTTGGCTTCCGTTGTAGTTTGTGCTCCCACCGGTAAAGCTGCATGGAACGTGTACGGAATGACCTTGCATACTGTGTTTCGCTTGCCATCAAACCAAGACCAGCACTTTTGTGACTTGAATGAAAGCAATGCAAATACATATAGAATGCTTCTCAAGAATCTAAAGTTAATCATCATTGATGAAATCTCCATGGTCGGTTCTAAGCAACTATACCAGCTAGACTGCAGGCTGAAGCAAATATTTTGCAACTACGAAGATTTTGGCGGAATTCCAGTGATTGTAGTAGGACACATGCGACAACTTCCACCAGTAATGGATTCCTATGTATTCTTACCGCCACCATCATTTGCCGGCGACGTTCTTCAAAATATGCTCTGGGAAAAATTCAAAATATATGAACTGGAGGAAATTATGCGTCAAAGGGGACAACATGAATTTTGCTGTGGCCTAAATAATATGGCCGAAGGAACAATGATTCCATCGGAAATCGAGTTGTTTAGAAGTAGAGAAATCACAGAAGCAAACCAACCGCATCCCAACGCAATCTGGCTTTTCTTTACAAATTCAGAGTGTAATGAATTTAACGAAAGATTTCACGCTACGCTACAAACGGAATCTGCCTGGGCATACGCTCATGATATGGTCAAAGGTACAATTTTGAACTGACTCGAAACATTATAAAATTGGTTGTTGTCCACGTGAAAATTAAATTTTGAGAATGAGGGTAAAATGGCCTATTTGCTGAAAAAAGCGGAGACATTCAAGGCTAGTGATGCTGAAGGGCTCCCATACAAAGTTCATCTGCAGATTGAGGCAGAGTATTTTGTATCCACAAATGTCGACGTTTCAGACGGATTGTTTAACGGATGTACTGGTACGTTAAAACGGATTGACTATGGAACTAATTCAGCTGGACGTCGTGTTCCAATCCAGGTGTGGCTAGACTTCCATAATCCGCTCGTTGGATCTGTTAGTCGCTCAAAGACCAAAGCGTTGCAAATAGCTAATGGAATTGACTTGAGCTGGACACTGATAACCAGGTCTCAGAGATCATTAAACTTGGGAAAGGAATATAGAGGTGTAGAGCTCATCAGGAAGCAAATGCCCATAGTAGCTGCCAATGCAATGACAATCAACAAGTCCCAGGGTTCTTCTCTTGATCATGTTGTTGTTTCTACTACTTATAAAACAAAGAAAGGTCAAATAAGATCAGTTACGAGAGAACAACTTTACGTTGGCTGTAGTCGGGCTACTTCACTCTCAGGGCTATATATCAACGGAAAATTCAAGGAATCAAATCGCCCATAGAGTGATGATCCTGTCACAATGGAAATGGAAAAGCTAAAGAAACGCCCAATGGAATTTTCACTCTCATTTCTTCAGGACTTATGTAATACTCACACAACTGTATATTTTATGAACGTGCAGTCGCTTTCAAAACACTATGAAGACATTATTGCTGATCAGTGTATTATGTCAGCCAACTTTATTGGTCTAATTGAACCGCATGTAACGGCAGAAGACGAATTTGCATTCCATCAACATCGGTTTGCTCACAGAAAAGATTCAACTAATCGGCATATGTCAGATGGCTCCATAATATTAGTAAATGATGACAGCTCTTGCCCTATTGTTCTAGAAGATGTGGAATCAGACTCTAATGGACACTGCTTGTTGAACCAATGGACGGTTAATGATACAAGATTCATAATGGCTTACAGGAGTCCTAAATACTCTGTACCTGCTTTTAAATCAGTGATTGAGAGAGTTCTTCTAAGCAACCCGGGGAAAACGGCATTCTTTGGAGACATCAACATAGATTTGTCAAAACAAGAAAATTCCTCGTTTATTAGCTTTATGTCAACATTTGGTTTGGTAAGCAAATTAGATGTACAGCAGTCAACCACTGTAAGTTATTTGTTTTCTAATGTAGAGAGTCTAAAAGGAAATATTTATGAAACTTATTTTAGTCACCACAAGGGGATTTGTATTAGTTTACCCAAAGAATAAAATATAAATTTTGATAATAATTAATTAACGATTTAAAATAAACTCCACGTGGATAAAGGTTTTCATTCTTTTATTTTGACGCTCCAAAATATTGCAATACTATAGATTCTGGTTTAGTAATATGTCGCAAAATGTCAAGCAATGCAATTGATTTATGCTTGCTTAACATTTGTGCATATATTATAAATGCTTAAAAAGTCATGTTGTCACAATTTGTGAGGAAATAACTGTCGCAAGTTTGTTATATCCTGTTTGTCAGGTTTATTGTGACCAAATTTGACCAATAAAAACCTATTTTAATATTAAATTTAATTTCAAAGTATACAGTAGTAATTTGAAAACGGAAGATTTAATTGTCATTGCAGAGAGCCCAATCAGACAAAACACTGCCAACAACACATTCAAATACAAACCCCAATATTGGTGCAATATGCACGGCTAATCTCTGAATCTCCCATGTTATGCAACTTCATCTCCTTCCTTGTGAATACACGTACTTTTACCGCTGGTGAAAGTTGTGTGGATCCTTGTATAGCAGGACAAGCTTATCTAACTGTGTACAGCTTTGAAATATCCTAGGGCTTGGTTCACTTCCATCACAACTCCTGCTACAGTCGATGTTGTTCTTCCGATCAGAATAAAGCCGTTGAAACATGATACGTATTTGGTTTTATCATTGTCAGCTCCTTTACAGAATGACGAAATGGTCGGAGAAACATCCAGGAACCCTGGTCGTCCGCCAATATCTGTAGATTGCTCACAAAAGGCAACTTCAAGTCAGACAACCAACTCCATGAAAACTACTTGTCGTTCAAGTGGTTGTACACATCTCGCTAATGTAGAGCATGATGACCCTGTTGCCAATCATGATGCACAGGCAAGTACAAAAGAACCCTTACAGACGTACGTTTGAATCGACAGTCATTTCAATAGCGTTCGTTAAGCCAGTGGAACAAGTTGTAAATGTCCTTTGGACGCTGCTGCCAATTCAGTTTGAATGTCAGGGATTTCACTGAAGATGTACCTTGTACGTTGCCTATTTCCCAATGTTCCAAATAATGTGGATTAGAATGAGGAGTAATGCAATTACAGCTAGCAAATTCGTAACGAAGATGCTCATAACCATCACGGCTAAGTAACGTGTAAAAAATGCTGTTGATTTATTCAAAAAACATCAAAATTCTAATCTTTCAATCAAAATAATTTTTATTATCAGGACATTCAGAACAAATACATAATTTCCCAGAAAAACTTTAATCCACTGTCAGCTACAAATATATTGTAGGATTTTGCTTATATGATACTGATACGTAATACGTAGTAGCAGCTTAAGCTTCTATTGATTAAAGTCAAAACACTTACAAAAATTATATACGTATATTATGTCCATCTTTAAATCCTTTGTAGTAATGAAGTACTTAATATATTCTGTAAGGTTTGTTAAATATTTTCTAAAATGAAACAGATAAAGCTAATAAAATTTATTAAACAAAAAATGGCAACGAAGAAATGCCTCCACACAAATTGTCATAGGGGATGGAAATTACTTCTAGAACTAGCAATAAAAATGCATACCAGATACAAATTTCTAGCAGGAGAATCATCTTAAATGAACACGAAGATAATAGAACATTATTTATCAAGGCAGCGAAATATATTCATATCTTCTTATTTCCAGAATTTAAATTAATAATATTTCCATTGCCTCGTTCAGTTACTTTCTTTTGGAAGGGCGCTATCACTCTTTCCTCTGGCATATACCCTAAATCCTGCTGCAGCCTTGTTCCCCATGATTTTGTCCAAAAGAGATTGTTTTGTTTTGCGTCTGTTTTGTTGAACGTCCCTACAAACATCATGGAACACTTCAGCAACCTGCGTGACCTGTTCCGAGGCTGCCACTTCTGCAAAGGCGCAGTCCAAGTCCTTGGCAAGTATTTCTCCTTCCTCTGTGCTAATCTGACGCAAGTGCACCATGTCACCTTTGTTGGCCACCAGAACCATTGCACTAGCAGAGGAACCGTTACTGTCGTTGTTGGAGCGAGGACTAGACGAACCGTTGTTGTTACCGCTTTGATAAGAGTTTCCTCCACCGCATGGCGATAGAGGGAGGGAGGCGACCGAAAGGGAAGATGAGGATGAGTTTGGACAAGATTCCCCGTATCGAAAGTCAAGCAGTTGTTGCTTCACACGCTTGATGTAGTTAAAACTTTGTCGGTCTGTGATGGAGTAGACGAGAAGAAAGCCGTCTGCCCATTGCAGGGTGTCAGGAGATACCGGGTCGTTTACCGTCTGTTTATATGTAACACAGGAAAGGATTTAGAATTAAAGATATAAAATTATTGAAACGATTACTTTAAAGTATTTTAAATTTTAGTAACCTTTGGACATGTGTCGAGAATTTCAAATATCACAGGCTCTCCGTCAACCATCATTTCATGCTTATATCGCGTTTCTAAAAAAGGAAACGTAAAAAGTTTGAAAAATTGCAGTAGTTTACGTGCATCAAGTTCTAACAATGTTTTCTTACCAGATTGATGGTCATATTCGCCAATGTATCGTTTGGTCAGGAATCGAACCGTCAGTGCTGCAAAATGAAATCATTTTTCGTATCAAATCTTGAACAAACATGAGTGAATGTAATATACTACTCCGATCCTTATGAATTTAATTTAATCTCTATTTAGTGCACGTTACCACTCTTTCCAACTCCGGGAGCACCAATAACAGCCACCTTGACTTCGCCAAGAGATGACTTCTTCCTTCGGATACCCCGTATCCCAGTTGATGCCATTTTGTTGGACATTTTGGCCACAAGAAATGAACACAATCGCAACTTTGCTCCAAAAACTTAAGTATAGTACAGTCGGACTCTTTGTCAAACTTAGTCTTTCTTAGTCCTCACTTGAACTACAACTATTCATGAAACATTCACTGAAATCCTTTTCTCTTCTCTTGGGTATCTCTTCTGAGCATTTCTTCCCATTTTTGGAATTCGGACTCCTGTAATAAAATCAGCAAGAAACAAAATGAACCGTCATAAAAATAGATCATGTACAAAAGGAGCACAAAAAGAAACAAATTGTGCACACTTTCTCGATCACCTGGGTAAACAACCCATAAAAACGGCGTCATCAACTTTTCGTTAGTCTCGCCATTCTCCTTTCGTTTTGTTTCATTGAAAATTTTCAGCTTAAATTCCTGATAAAATGCGGGGTATGTTATCATGTTTAGGAAGCAACTTCCTTGTATATTGTATGCTGTCAAGAAAGTGAACCGGTTGCAATAAATGCATCAGTCAACAACCGTGTATAAGTAAGCGTTGGAAAAGCCATGGCAAAGCTACAAAAGCGTTGGTGTTGTTGAATACTGAAAATTATGTAGGTCATCTTTTGGCTGTTTTGTATGAATTTGAAATAGGTGACTAACGCCGTGTAATGGAGCACAGGTGTATATAGCCGGTGATAACAAATTTGTTGGAAATATGTATCTTTCATCATTTCCACCGAAAAACATTTTTGCAAATATTTTTTAGCCTTCTCGTGGCTATTAGCTGAGTCTTTAGTAAACTTTGTTTCCGTATTTAATAGCAACTAGGATGGCCACGATATTCTATTACAGTATCAGTTGCTTTTACCAATTTTAGTCGCCAACGAAATCAATAAAAGTTTGACATTTTTATGGTCGGATATATAATGTATTGATATTTTAGTTGTAAGAGGGTAATTACTAGGAAACTTTTATTGTCGGTCCAACACACATTTTTCTCCTGCTCTAAAATAAACGGAGTGTCTTTCACGGTTTGTTTTTCAAAACTCTCTCCTGAAAGGAAGCCAAGGGAAGCAGATGTAAATTATGAGGGGCGAGTTGATAGCCTCCAAGCGAACTTGCAGCCGTTAAAAAAATGCTATGAACGGTTAGAGCAACCACCAACTGCTACCACCTCAGCTCAGAGAGTTGTAATCCCGTCATAATCACATCACGAATCACCCCAACCGTGTTTGTCAGAACATTTACAGGACATGCTGTCCTGGTTGTGGAGGAGTTTTACCAATCATAAATTTTCATAAAAGCAATAAAGACAGGATAATTTTGGTGGATGAATTATTTTCGGGGGAAACTGATGATAATCAGAATCAATATATGACGATGGAATGTTATATAGCAATATAGGTTATAGGCAACCAATTTATAAAGAGGATTTTGCCAATTTTAAGAAGATTCGGGTTTTCATGAAACATATAATAAAGATAAGACATAATAACCGCAAAAAGCTGTCGCGTCAACTGCCAAAATATTATGGGTTTTTGCTCATTTTCAAAAAAAAAGTTCATTTTCATCATTAGCCATTTTCATCCTGTCGTCACAGGATCACTTTAAAAACGGTTATGGTTTCAAGATAAGCCGTTGTACAGCTGTTGTTTATCTCCTATCATGATCATTCGCCATTGAAAAAAGGGTGATGGTTATATGGTGAAGTGGAATGAGGAGACCTTGCCATTTACAAGTAACTGACTGCCGACTGCACTTCGCATGTCGCAAGAGAAAACAAGCGTTTCTTCATCATCATGACATTCATGACCGTCGCGCCATAGTCATCATGAACAGTAGTGTGGTGGAGCAATGAATACTTCCGCATGACTGGTTTTACTGGCAATTAAAATAAAAGGGGATGACTAATTAACCGTGCTAAACGTTGGCTCCTCTGATCCTTCCATTGCATTATGCTCACACATTTTCAAATAACTGCCAATTCTATATAGTCACCATAGAAATGCCATATCAAAGGTCAGTTTAGTCATCAACTTGCTTTTTTAAAGCTCTCCGATAATTGTGCAATACGATAGTACGATTTGCACAGTCGTGAATCTTTTGACTACTGTTCTTTTGACTGATTATGCGATACAAGGAATTGCCAAATGCAAGCAGGTGTTGGCTTTATTAAGCCATAACGTCCGTGAACGCTACATTATATTTATTATCAAGTCAATGCAACAATAGTTAAAACGGTGGCAATGGAAAGTTTTTAGTGTTTCTGCAGCCAACAAAGACCCACTTTTCTATGTAAAAGCTATACAGTAACGCCCGCGTACTGCATATCTTTCATTTTTCGTCTACATGAAAATAACAAGTCTTTAACTTTGGCCCATTATATTATGTCGTCTGATTATGATTTGCTTTACGATTTGGACACTGAACTTTTTTGTATGCAAAAAAAGTGGTATTTGTTACCACTCTGTCACAGGATAATTTATGGAAGTCAAAGATAAATAGAGAGAATCTTAAAATAAATACACAGTTATTAGCTCCAAGTTCCAAGTAGATGATTTTAAACCACACGACATCTTTAAAATCATCATTATTCATTAGAGATGGAAAAGTAAAACATGAAAATAAAACAAACGTGTAATATTTTTCTTGAAGCATTCAGCCTAGCATTCTACAAGTTCTTCTCTGGCAGTTTTCTTATGAAAATTTTTCTTCACTTTAGAGACAGACGAGCAGAGAGAAAGCGATATAGACAAGAGAGGAGATTGTTTTATGATGACAAGTACAACAAGAGTTGACAAGAATGATGATGATCAGGATGATCATGGTGTTGTTAGTACAAGATATTAAATTCAGGGTTGCTATTCCCAGCCAAATTAGTCCGCGCTTCTGTAATGGCAATAACAATATTTCTCCTTTTTTCGTCCCACACGAAATGAAATTAAAAGAAATAGAAAGTAGCTTTGAGAAGAATTTGTAGGAGAATGTTTCCAATAAACAACAACATGTAGCAAGAATTGTGATACTACTTTCCTAAAGACTGAATTTTTTAAAAATGAGCACACACGTTAAAATAATTTTTTGGATTTTTCATTATTTCAAAACTCTGAGTACGTAAGTATAGCTTTTGCAAAGCAGTTTATGCATGCAATAAGGTTAATTTATAAATGTTCCAATTTATAGCAAAGTTTTACTGTTACTTACGTGAGGGGCGACTTGAATCACTTTTTAAAACAATTAAACCGAGTGATATGAGGACCTTCTTCCTTTTCAAAAAGAAATTAAACTGATTTTTTAATCTTTTGAGTAGTCGGTCAAGTGTCTAGAACAACTGCACACTAAAGCATTTTTACCGCAAACTCAAGGTTTTGCGTGGTACTCAAGTAACGAGAAAAAGTCCATTAAAAATCTAGTGTGAAGTGTGTGCTTGCTAGTGCGTATCTGCAAATAAATCCGTGAGAGCTTTTTTCATTGACATGCTTTTTTATTCCCGATGGAGCGAGTTAGACGAAAAGGAAGGAGAATAGAAGAAGAAAAGCCTTGTACAAGTTGTACTCATCTTAACCCAGTCACTCACTAACACGCAATTTTTCTTTGCTTTTTCCTTACCACTTCTTTCTACTTTTAAGTATTAACACAACAGTTTTTAATCTTTCGCACTTTTCCTCTGAAATCTGCGGCTTCTATTTTCTTTCTGCGTTCCGCTGTCGCTTTGGCTTCTTGTTCCTAGGAATCTCCTGAAAGTGGTAGCAAAATTAATGCACTTTGTTCTGCTCTATACACTTTTCAGACAACGGGATTTTCTCCTTGATTCCCTCTTCTTGGCATAAAAATCGTTAATGCTTTGTCCTCTGGGTTGTTAGTACAACTTTTCACTGGTCAATTTTTTTACACAAGAAAATGACGTGAACATCACGTTCTCTAGCCTCGTTGTATATTGAGCAGTTTGCCCTGCCTTGAAGCACTTAAATTTTGATAACAAAAACCTTGTGTAAATATTTTTTCGTCTACACACACACGTTCAAATCGTATTTATACAAGTTGGAAGTAAGGATTTGGAACAAGTTGTTCAAGAAATTAAGCCTAAAGTAAACAATGTTGGAAACGCAGTGCGCACAAAAACTAATGGAATTATGCATGCATGTGTGTGTCTACACACAATAAAAAGGGTTTGAAAAAGAACTGGAGCAGCACAGCAGCAGACTCAAGAAAATATTTTCAGAGGAGATACGCAGGACAACTGAAAACTAGTATGAACGACAACACACGTTTTTGTTGCTGCTTATCTATTTAACTGAGAAATGCTCGAGAACTGGGATATGACTAGGAAGTAGATTGCATTTTAAATGGAAGGTGGAGGTGGCAGAAAGAGTTATAGAAATTCATGCATGCTTTTGTAAGCGTAACAACATGAGTAAATCGTAATAACATTTTTTTGTAAGACTTGAAAAAAGCAGAAGAGAGTTTTTAAAGGAATGGCAATATACGAAGCTAGACGTAGAATGAGCGAGAGCTTTGAAAGTGTTTCCAACTATTCCAATACTCCCTGGCACAGTGTATTGCTGCTACTACTTGATCAAACTAGAATACAACGTTATTTTGTTGGTATATGTCATCGCTTCACCGTTAAATAAGCTAACGCTTTTTCACAAATTTTCAAAGTGGGTAATGGGAGTATGTGATGGAACAATAGGAGGGGAAAGAGTAGTGCTTATTTACTTGCTTGCTATAAACATGATCATCAGCACAACAAGGCTGGCATAATACAGTCAGTAGTATACTACGCTGTTACGATTCTTTTTGATGATGAACAAAAAAATCTTGGAAACATTTTTAGTAAACATTTTCATGGAGCATTGCCGTCTCAAGAAAAAAGTGGTGTTTAGTTGGGCAAGTAGTGACGGATCCGTTTATCCGTTTCGCTTGCACTGAAACAGAGAAGTTAGTCCTTGATGATGATTTTCGAGCATGGGATTCAGAAAGTAAAGTGGTAATACTCTGAGAAGCTTGTTATCATTGCACCATCTTCTCATCCTTTTCTTCTCTCTTGATGGTGTATGTTTAGAACGCGTAACTTAATACGCATGGTATGTGGAATGCGACGTACATAGTGATAGTATGATAACGTATTATTTATTTGCACAGAAAGAAAGATGCTTTTATCGGGGTATTTTTGCAGCACTTTGGAAAAACTATGCTACACAGTATAATATGTAGGTAATAAAGTATTTTTATTGCAAAAAAGAGGCATGTATATTGTTATTTGTTGAAAAACCCGTAATAAACTTTATTATCAAGATTTTCTTCCGAATATATATCACACTTACAACAGCAACACAATATTCACCAACATTTTTATTCTAAACAGAAGGAATGACCAAGGTCTCACAATATATAGAACAGTTGCCAGTACTACTGCTGTAGTGGATACATAAAGTTAAATTCTAACAAGTACTGAAAATATAACGAAACCATGCAATAAGAAAGGGATGATATATATAATGAACGTTACGCATTATTCATTGGTCCAATGTTTGAAAATAGTATCATGATAGAGAGTGGGTAACCCTTTCCCCTCCAACAGTCACAAAAACATGGTCAATGAGCGTAAAATGCATTACATAAATCATTGTTGCTCTCAGTTACAGACTATCTACCTATGATGACCGGGATGTTTACATAATTTTGTTAAGATAACTACAACAATTGACTTAAAACTCATGCAAGCAATAATAAACGTATCTGAAATTCAATATGTTTGTATAAAGTTTTAAAGTTAAAGTTGCGCTTCGCCTGGAAGTCACCATAATTGGCCAAGTGTATCTGCCTGAGGGACTTCGATGATTCTCGGTTTTTCAATGATCCTAGCCGTGCGATCTCCTCTTTCGACGATGCCTACTATCCACGCCTGATACTTTTCTTCGCGTTCGATCTCTTTGCAAAAATTAGCAGCTTGCTCACGAGGAAAGCATATTAGTAAACCACCTAGAACGATAATGGAATTTTCAGCGTATATAGATTACAGTTAAATTTAGATTACAATGTTTTTATAAATAAAGTGTGCATATTAAATACCTGAGGTCTCTGGAAGTGTTCCAGCATGCAGTCTGACCATTGTTCCCGACGCTTTGGCGATTGCATTAATTTTGGATATGACTGGCAAGTTGTGAATGGTGAATGACACTTCGCTTTTCTGACTTTTTGCCAAGTTTTGTGCATGGCCTAAAAGACCAAAGCCAGTCACATCCGTGGCACCATGGGCATTGTGTTTGTGCATTAGTCTCGCAGCTAAAATATAAACAAAGGTAGCATAATATTTTGAAACATAGACTAAACAAACGGACATTGAACGGTATTTGCAGTAATTACCAATATAGTTCAGCCTTGACATTGAGTCCATAGCTCTACTGTATGCCTTCCTAACATCATGCTCCGTGGCAACCATTTTGATGCGGTTCCACCTCTCTGGAATGTGAAGCCACTGATGCGCCAGGGCAGCAAGTTGAGTACCCAATGGCTTCGTAAGTACAAGTACATCCCCAGGGACGGCATTCTCCGGCATAATGATTTCATGAGGAGGGCAAACCCCTGTAGCTACTCCTCCAATTGTTATCCACGGATTGAGCACAGTTTGACCTCCAGTTACGTTTGAGTCGGCTGCTACAGCTGCATCCTATAATTTGTATAAAAGTAATTTGAAATAATTACAAGTTTGACGAAGCCCATTTATTAGGTGCTTTGGTTTCCAAAGACTTACTCTAAAACCTCGCATCATCAAAGGGGTCACAACGTCCCTTTCACGTTCACTCAGTCTATTAGATACACCACAAATCATCAGCATATTGTCGCAAGTGGTTACTCCCATGGCGTAGAGATCACTTAAAACGTTAGCGCATGCAATTCTACCTACAATATAAAAAATTAGAACACAATTAAACTTCAAGCTATCAATTTCCTTGAATATTAACTATTTACTATGTTGGACACAAACCTTGCATGTAGGGATCATCAACAATTGGATAAAAGAAATCTGTAGTTTGAACTAGACAAAGTCCAGCATGCTTTAATGGCGTTACTGAAGCGTCCATGCCTATACCTAAACGCAAAGATTAATACTTTACGCCTCAAAATCAATTATTTTAAGCCAAAAAACACTTAAAATACTTACCTAGTTTAGGCATGCCCGCTTCGTAAGGCCGAATGGGACGATCTTCCGTGGAAGTCTCCCTGAGTCCCTCCAAGAGTTTCTCAAGAACCTCCTGGGGGACTTTACACCCTCATCCTCGCAGCTCGGTAAAGTTGGTCAGACGGAATGCAGGGTCCAAGTCGTGCGCCACCGGGTCAAAAGTGCGCAGCAATGCCTCCTCATCCCCAATCTCCAAGTTGGCCGCTTCGGCCACTGCGCCCTGCTCCGCCGAACTGGGTCGTGATGCTGCCATGGTTATCACCACCAAACAGAAGTGCCCAACTTCCTCTCACCAACTAAAATCAGCAAAAGCAAACTCATTAAACCCCTTCATTCCACCTCAATTAATGTCATCGTCAACTTGTAAAAAACCTACCTTTAAAACTAAACTACGTTTAACCCGTCTAGTATTAAAAAGACCACAGGATAAGCCTTCAAAATCGTCAAAAATCTATAAAAAAGTTACCACACACCAACCATGACTACTTGTTTTGACTAAATTACAACTTTATCGAGAAGCAACCAGCCGGCTTTTGATTTGGGAGCAGTCACACGAGAAGTCTGTTGACTTGACGAGTCGCTTGTCACAGACCAAAAGAGCAAGTGTGGTTTGGTCTAAAGGAATGTCTCCCTGTCTGTCCGTCTAAAGAGAAATGGGCTCAAATGCCAGCGCGGTTTTCTGATGATTGACAGGACACTTGATGGTCTCTAGTTGTCACTTGCCAGCAGAGACAGCTAAAAAGATCGTTGGATTTGGAATGAACAAAGACAAACCGAAGATGATGGTAGGATGATGCACTGCAAGTACAAGTTTGCTGCGCACGTCAACACGTCTTCGGTGTCAGGTTTCAAATCATAAACCTCATTTAACGGAGAAGCTAAAGTCCATACACAAATGGAATAAGCATTTTTATTCAAGTTTGTGACTCGGGAAAAGTCGAGTGAATACGGAATTAGTCATCCATGCACTGCTAGGTTGTAAAAGTAAATCACACAAACAGCATTACAAATTTGCGCAGGTGCAGACAAACCAATCTTAAAGCTATACATAAGACATCGACATCACAGAGGAATGCATTAAGTATTTTGTTTAATCACGTAGGTAACTGCGAAGACAAATGTGTGGTAGAACAATACATCGTCAATTGACAATATTATATATGCTTTTCGGATGTCCACGTTGCGTCATTTACTCTTGAGACATCCATTGCGTCCTTCCATATGCAACCCATTTAACTCAGAGCTTATTGGAGCAAGTCAGCATCTTTTCTTTAAAAATTTTTGTTGTGCTAAAAAATTGAACTATTTCAGTTTCGGTGGCTCACTGTTATATTTTACTTTGTGATTAGCCATTCATTTTAAAGTGATTTCTTTGAAGCCTGTTTTACCAACAAAAACGTGAAAATGGAATTGCTATTAGTCGATGATTTGCCATTTAGATTTGCATTGCCATTGCAGACCGAAAGTGAGAAAGAAAATGGCAAAATTTGTTTTAACGTGCCAATTAACATCCACCAAATCCGACCCTTGGAAGAGAATAATCCGATTGGAGTTGAGAAATGCAACAAGCTACGCCAATTGCTCCTTCCCCGGGGTGGATCCAACCATTTAAAGTAAAATCTTAAGTAGATTATCCCTAAAAGTCAATCTTTGTCACTTTTCTGGATCTTTTATATCCAAACTTACAAATTTTCAGTTGTGAGCCCTGTCCCAAGTGTGGTGTCTACTTTTTATCTTGCACACTCAGGCCTGAGACTGTCACTCTACCTTATTACACTCTCTTCTACGCGAGGCCGAGTCCTGTTTTGAAGGCACTAACTGCAGCTTTTGGGACAGATGTAACTGTGCGTATTGAATTTAAAAACTTAACTGCTAGTCCTCATGGACCTATGGCAGACATGAAATCGCCAGGTGAGAGAGATCAAATCAAAGAGCTACTATGGGTTTTTTTGCACATGTTCATACATATATTGGACATATATTTTCTTTTTCTTTAACTTTAGAGATAACAATTTATAATGAAAGAAGAGATTGGCCACTCTTTGATGTAATTCGCCTCCAACATCCTGATCGTCTGAATCATGGGACTTTTGGTGGCAAAGTCACCATTACAGCCACTGTCATGGAAACTGCGGCCGAAGTTACGCTGCAACGGAATATGAAAATGCTGGATGAGGAGAATGAATGTGACGTGACTATCATAACGAAAGATATGAAGCAGGTCAAGGCTCAGAAAGGGGTTCTTTTGGATCAGAGTCTAGTCTTTGGTCTGATGTACCAAACCGAGCCAATGCCGAATACTATTGAAATGCCGAATATGAGTGAGGAGGGTGTTAGCGCATTGTTGGCGTTTTTGTACTACAGGGGAGTAGCCAAACCTAATAGTAAGCCTACGGTGGCCGTGGAACTGCTCTTTGCTGCGGATAAATATTCTATTCCACAATTAAGAGGTGCGATGGAGGAGCTGATATCGAGTAAGCCAGACGAGTGGCTGACTGTAGAGGCTGCTATTAACCTATTTCTGCACACCAGATACTTGGGAGGGAATGGTTTGAAAGTCAAGGCCATTAAGGCTCTGAAATTGTAAGGATTTAACTATTATGTTCATTGATAATTATTATCTTTAGCAATTTAAATATTTAATGTTGTGACTTAGGCACTCTGCCACTTGGGACAGCTCACCCACCTTCGTTGATATCTTCCAGAACGACCCTTTCCTTGCAATGGAGCTGTGCCGATGTTTTGCTGAGAATTAATTCAATACGAGAAGCAACATAGAGAGGAGTTTTAAATGTAGAATATTCTTTAATACTTTTTTTTCCATTTTTATATCCAAACTTTGGATTAAATATATAACTATAAAATACAACATCAAACAGTAGAAAGTTTCACAAGGTAATAATTCTATGCTTTATGATCCAATAAAATGTTTGCTTGACAAAATCATTTAAATGCATGTTCTGAAGAAAATATTTTATACATTATTTTGTTTTCCCTAAAACGAGTTTTAAGACCTTTACTGTTTACCTTTATATTATAATTACACTTTTCTCAGGTGAACTGCGTTTTGTTTTCAGGTAGGTAGTCAACACATACTGCTGTTGGTTATAGTATTTTAGCTAATGAGTACTTAATTATAAAAATGTATTTTTCTCGGGATACAAAATGCAATTCTTATAAGTACTAAAGAGGTGAGATTTGTAATAAAACAATCAGTGAAGATATGCATATGTCGTAATACACAAGGAATTCTCTTACAGTAAATATTAAACATACTGAATAAAAACATTCAACAAAATTCAATCTAACTGTAATATACATGATAATGTAGTTATTTTATTTTATAGCAATAAAATATTAGATTGGAAAAGAAGAACTATCGTATCAGAGTAAACTATTATGCAATATTTACAGTTCATAATATCGAATTCTATGCTAAAGACAATTACAGAAAATTTAAAAATTGCGAACATTTTATAACCAAGGCAGCCAGGTAGGATCCATTCGGCACAGATTATCAGTGCTGTTGGCTGCGGTCACCAGTGTACTCACCTGTAGAGAATAAACATTTTTTGAAATAATGGATTATTATGACTTTCTAAATTATTTACTCATTATAAATTAGTATAAATACTCTGTAAGTTTCTTTTGAAAATCCTACCTTGCCTTCCGCACCGTCAAATGTGCTCAAACTAGTGAGCCTATTCATAATTCCGACAACGGCCTTGTTTACCATATTGATAACAATTTCTGCCTCGTTTTCCCGACTGGTGTTCTCCAGTCGCTGGCCGCTCACAGCGCATATCAGTTCTCTGTCGTCATGTTTCTTTTTCATGTAGGAAATCATCTCATCTCGCAACACTGCGCGAAGTATGGCTTGAAGCTTGTAGTTAGGATAAACCATACACCTTGCTAATGCAATCATGCCGCAAACCACAGGACCATTTACGCCGTGCGGGGTAAGGAACTCTGAAATGTTGGGTGTAAGCCTGAAGGGTACAGGTCGCTGGGAGTCCAGGTCACCGGTAGTGTCGTCAATGTCAAACCGGAAATAGGAAATGTTCACCATTCCCGAGTCCTGATGAAGATTCATCATTTCTGGATTGAGTCGAGTGAGATGGAAGGCATACTCGGCAAATCCACTCAAACAGATTTGATTGGTAAACTGAAAATGAATGAATTACAAAAGGTTAATTATTATTCCTAGTGCGTGCACATGCGATTAAGTACTGCTTATCAGGCTTACAATTTTTCTAAACATCCAGTAGTCTGAAGGCGTAACAAAATTGCTCCAACTCCAGTCCTTCATAATGGTCTTTGGAACCATGGTTGTCTGAATCTCGCGGAACATTTCCCGAAGTAAATGATGCGTGCACTGATTTCCTCGCGTCTGTTGCAGATTTAAATGAATTTATGCATTTTAAATCAACTACTTATTTTTAAATCCAACAAAATTACAAGGTTAAAGCAGTACCTGAATGTTTGCCAGTTTCTCGTAGTATCTTTGAACAGCCGAGTCGTACTCCAATCCCTTCTTGCTACAGTAACATTTGAACAACTCAACCAGCGTAATGCTTGCCGGATTATCTTCAATGAGCCTACAGTGTGGGGAAACTGCCACCAGTTTTGGAACGGTGAATCTCAAGTTCCTTCTAGCCGTGACCTTTTGCCTGCCCAAGTAATGGTTCAGCATTCGTATCATTTGAAGCACTCGCTCTTCTCTTCTCGCATCCCCAACAATACTGTCATGGACAACCAAATAGGGATATACTTTTCCATTGTGACCGCGAATATACATTCGTCTCGCTGTGTACTGGTGCTTCACAATCACTTCGATTTTTGGTTGGAATCTGGCAATCTTTACGTAGTAATGCGCATGCTTTGGAATGAGGAACTCGCCAGGAAGCTCAATCTCAGCAATCTGAAGGTTAAAACTGAGCAAAAACTTGCTGCGATCTTCGTAGAGCAGCGTACGTGCGCAGGACTTTGTCTTGCCCTCCAAAATCTTGATCCATTTGCGCAGTCTCTGAATTAGACTGTGCAGCTTGAGGGTGGCTTGTGTGGAATTTTGAAAGTCTTGAGTGAACTGTGTTTGTAGGAGTAAGAAGGCGGGGTCATTAGGTTGCTGTCGGCGTAGGATTGCCTCTTGGCCCATAGCTGTTGCAACAGGCTGAGAATTTCCAAATGTTAGTACAAGCTTGCGCACAAAATTGTGCACTTGCTGTGTCATTGCCGTTTCCAAGACGTTATTTCTATTCTCGAAGGCGATTCCGTAGCATTTAACTAAACCAATCTTCAACTGCTTCAACAGCTCCTCCGACCAGTTTTCTCTGAAGTACATGAGCTGATCTACAATCCCTTCCAAGCTGGATAATACTGTGGGGTGAAGGTCCCTTTGCATGTGCATGATCCTCGAGCATCTCCACATTGGTGGTGAGGCCTTGATCAGATTACCATCCATATTACCTCGTTCCATAAACGTCGAAATTGCGCTCCTAGGTGGAGTCTTGTCCCCAACGCCAGGCGTGTTGCTTCCTCCAGCTTGTCCATCAGCATTCTGCTGATCTGCGGCACTGGTCACTGTACCATCCTGAGTGGGTGTTTGCTGCTGCTGTTGTTGTTGCTGTTGCAATTGCTGTTGTTGCTGAAGACGCGTAGCAGCCATGATTTCTGCATTTCGTGCCTTTTCTCGCTGTTCCATTTTTAGAGCCAAGTAGAGAGTTCTTATGGGAAAGTAAACTGCTTGCGGATACATTCTTCCCACCTGATTCAGTACATTGATCACCATTTTTCCGTCGTGACGAACTAGGCTAGCAAGTAATTGAGGAACCCATGGTAACCATTGGATTGCTGGAACACCCATGCAGTACTTATCCACGGCATCAGCCAACGTGCCCTTGTCATCGTCATACATCAAAAGCCATAGAATCTTGGCAACGTATTTTCTGCTTTTGGCCTCATTTTGGTGTCGACAGGCGTGCATAAACGCAGTCACGGCAGAAATACCCAAATGCATTTGACGTGAGTCCCGATGAGTAAAACTCTGTTCCAAGTAGTCGCCCCAGTGACCCCAGGACTTTGCCAGTGTATCATGAAGTTGACAGGATGCTGAAAAAGCCTTGTTGGCCTCATCGGAACGTCCAATCTGAGAGAGAAGGAGTCCCTTCAACGCAAAAAACTCTGCCGTCATTTCCTTTGCGAAATACTTGAGATTTGTGGACTCTACGATTTCCAGTGCTTCCTGAAGCTCATTCTTGCCCAGGATTTGAGCTTGCTGGATGTAACATTTCACCTGTTGCTTGATCTTCTGGAAGCAGTCCACAATGGGCACAGAGGGAATTGCGTATATTTTACTTAGCGTTTCCAACGCGACGCCAACCAAACTGTGCTTCCTCGCTATTTTGCCAAAGTGACAAATTGCCTAGATTGTTTCACAAACAAAACATTATTTAACTTTCGTATCTTCAGGAATATTTTAATGAAAGTGCATTAGAGACAGCGAAAGAAGGAATATTCTGCAAAAATGTAAAAAATGTAGACCCAAATCTTGGCTGGTTAATGGCATGCATTATCATCTCAGGTCGTTAATCACAAAAACCCTCTCACTTATTATGGTAAACCACCATTAACAAAGTAATTACTTAAGCAATCAATAAACAAAACCAATCGCAAAATTCTTTTGATTGTGAAGAAAGCTGTGAATCGAACCAAGCCCAATTATTACAAATGCAAACATTTTTTTAACATTTAAAAAATATCACCCAAGCAAGTTATCAAAGCCCGTATGTTAAAATGGTGATGCATTAATGATGCAACTAGCGTGCACAAAGCAAAAAAGCTACTTTAGAAGAATGTATAAAAATTGTTAAAACTTTTTTTGTTACCACTGCCAATATCTGTGCTGGCTAACCATTTAAGGAGAGGACAGTAAACAACACACACTATTTTAAATAACTCCGTAAAAATGTACAAAGGAAATACGGGTTATTTCAGAATATGTACATATTTTTTATAGTTGGTTGTAATTTTTACAACTGTTAATCAATTAATGGGAGACACACGTCGTCATTTTGCAAACTTCTGTTTTGCTTATAATTTTTTCAAAATACTTGGCACTGACTATATTTGCCATAGCTATAAAATTAGTATGGGATATCACAAATTATTAAAACACACTGGATTTGCAAGAGTCCCACATAAAACAGCAAAACATAAAAGAGTAGAAATTACAGGAGGAGGAGCAACTCGTCTAAGCATATTTGGTAAAAATTTTAATTACCTGATTCTAGAGTAACGAGTAACCAGTCAACAAAATATAAAAATGTACAAAATTGATTATTTTTCAATACTCAAACGAAGACATGCTATTAATAATTTCATGTTGGAAATGACACACACAATCTTTGAATAAATCGATTTGAGATCATTTCTCTATTTCTTGGTTATTGCAACAACTGAAAAATAATGAACTAGATAAAGTCTTATTTTTTGAACTTTTGTGTGAGTCAACTCTGTTGTGTTTTTAAGTAGTGGTTAGCGAGTACAGACCTGGCAATGATGATGTATCGAAAAATTGTGTATCTGAACCTGCGCTGAGGCATGGACACCGAGCATGGTTTGGTTACTGCTTTGTTCGGCCGTTGGCGTATTGCCTTGGTTGGGCTGAGCTGAGCTGGAACTACCAGCTGCACCCACTGTTGTGGGTGTGGTTCCTCCTGGAGTTGTGGATCCCGCTGGTTGAGGTGTACCTGGAGTGGCCACCGAGCTGCCTGCACTTCCGTTGTACTGCTGCTCTGCAAAGTGATTGGCGATAAATGTGTAGTGATGTGTTCTCCAGCTAAATACGTCAGACCAGTGACTGAGGTCATCTGAAATACAGGGCAGGCGGTTTCTCCACGTTTTCACTACACTTTTCATTTCGTGCAGAGCGCCAGTCCGGTTGGCGAGAAGACTTTGGTGGATCACTGTGGCTTCTTGAAGTTCCACTACTTGTTGAGTAGCTTGAAGAACGCCAATATGGGCGTTGCTCACAAGAACAGGAAGTCGTTTCCATTCCTTAATGCAGAGCGTCTGCGCTCCCTCCACATATCGATCTACAATGTTCAGATTCTGATCTTCACTAGAGCACACGGCCAAGTAGCCTCGGATGAGATGCATTTTCCAAGCGTGCTCTCTAGGACACGCAAGTTCCACATTGGATAACGCCTCTTTAGCTGTGCTCCAGGACGCGTTGCGCCAAGCGGCTTCGAGAACGTTGAACGAGTTGCTCCCTGCTTTGCTTGCACTGTACTCTTGAATAATGTCCCACTGATTGAGTTCCTTGGCGCACTTGAGCCAGTGCTCCTCCCAGAGTTTCACCTCGCCAATTTGAGATGCTGCGGGACACGTGTTGTTGAACTCTTCTCGAGCCTTGCTCATCGCCAACTCATATGCCCCCTGGGCCTTTTCGTAATAGCCTTGTTGCTCAAAGGCAATAGCAATATTTGTTTCTTGATATTTTGCGCGTTTCTGCCAGAGGCCTGCCCATAGGTCATCTTCCCTCAGCTGCGAATACAATTCTGATAAAGAGTCCAGCACTTCAGTGGTCATGGCGGCAGCCTGATTAGCTGAAGTACTACTTGGACCAGTAGTTGAGCTTCCACTGGGTGCTACAGACCCGTTACTGGATGAAGAGGATGACGCATCAAAGTCATAGCAATCTATAGGACCGCCAGTACTTCCAGAGCTAGAAATGGCCTCCTTCTTGGTTTTTATAAAAGGAGCCGGACTAGTGTCAAAGGCAAGTTGCTCCAGACAGAGAGCCATTCGATGCCAAAGGTTATGCGTTTTTCCTAAATAATGTATCACACTTGGCTTTAATGGAACCGCCGGTACGCATTGACACATGGCTTCCACAAATGTGTTCAGGGCACTTGGATTGCAATGCTGCTGAAGCACGTGAACTCCACTACACAAAAATGGTCCCATTTCGTTTGCCAGGGCAAGTTGCTGCTTTTCATTTAAAATTTTCCACGCTCTGGGGAAAAACTGTATCCACATCTGTTCCGCCAGCCCAGTGTCCAGATGACACAGCTGAACAACATGCTTCATCAAGTAGTTGACGTGCAAGCCCTTGGCCACATTATTACTCCACTTCATATCCTTATCCAGAATGATTTTGACGTTGGCGTACGCATGACTCGGGTCGTGCCAACCTTCCTTGATAAACGCTTCCTCCAACTTGTTCACCGCTTCGTTTACTGCAGTCTCGTCGCTCTCGTCAACCTCTGCCACCGCGTCAACATCCTTTTCCAACTGTTGGATAAAGGGCTGCTCATGGTCTTTTGGCTCACAAGTGACATCCGGGTCGATTTTGAGAAACACTTCCTTCTGCCTCTCGTCCAACAAGCTATAACCTTGACTTACAGTCGGGACAAGACATTCTTTGGGCGTCAACTCTACCTTTGTTCCCAGCACAGTGGCAAAGAGAAGCTCTTCGCACTGCTTGATCCAATAGTGAGCTCCCATAGCCTCCCAGTTTTGACTGCAAACAATGTACAACAGTCTATCGTACAGTCTTCTTTTGATACTTCCGTCAAACACTTGAAAGAACTTTTCCCGGATTTGGGGCTGATTGCAGCGCAGACCGCTGAGAAAAGCAGGTTCTAGTTTGCTATTCAGCTCTGTCGTTTTTAACTGCTCGTCCCTGTAAATAAAGTTGACCAGGTCGAGGAAGGACCCAATCAGATCCTGATCCCCTGGAAACCGCTTCTCCACATTTTGCATCATTTTCACCAGTAAAATGCTCTTTTCTCGAATGCTTGGCCCTTGATTGACCACCACCGGGTTCTTGTTCTTCATCCACTCTTCCAGCATCTTGATTATTGTGTGCATTACCTTGGAATCTGGCGACTTTTCAATCAGGCTTACAAGCACGTTCCCTATAAAACTCTTTCTCATTTCCACGCCCATAACACCCACACGATGTTTTACTAGTTCCAAACTATTTGTCAACAAATCAGTAGCGGTGGACTGATCCTGTGCTGTGGCATTCGGGTTCAAGTGCTCTCTAGCCAGTTTCTGAAGACACTTCATAAAAACCGCAATTATTCGGTCAATGTAACTCGGATTATTGCCACAGGCAGCTTTCAACATCATTAACGCGCCCAACAAACTCTGCGGCGTCGCTGTGGTCAATTTGTCGTACGTGTTAAGTCCCTCATACACCACTTTGCTAACGGATGTGTACAGAGGATCCAGTTCGTCGTATTTGGGCAGAGTAGAAGTGGTGGCAGTGCCCATCGGAAACTCTGAAGGAAACAGGGACATTAGTTGGGACATGAAGGTGTGCACAGCCCGAATAACCGCTCGATGCGTAGATGTCATGCATGAAATCACTCCCTTCTGCAGCACCTTCATATTTTCCAACACCATCTCCTTGCTCATTATACCAATTATGAAGGTGAGCATGTCCAATGCTGTGCACACATTAGGATAGCTTATTTGATTGGGCTCCAGGCCAGCGAGAGTCTTGTCCATCCAACTCAGCTTAATATTGTTCAACTGATCTTGCCAGAGGTCGGGCTTGAGCACAAGTTTCAACAACGTGACACACCGCTTGCTTAGCATCTCTCCCGGGGAACCCTGTCCAGTGCTGTTTGGTTCGTTCACAGTGCAGGCCATGCGCATCAGGAAATTTAGCACGCTATCCACATTTGTCGAGTCCAGAGGCAAGTTTCGTGTGTTTTGAATAGCCTCAATCATTTGTGGAAGCTTGCCCATTGCAATGGTTGTGGTTGCTCCTCCGGGACCACTTAGGCTACTTATTCCACTCATTATTGATCCCGCAGAGGAGCCGATAGAACCTCCGGACAATCTTCGCCGTTTTGCCTCTGGACCGTCGTCCCCACCAAATTCACTTTTCATCAGTTCTAGCTCCCACTTGACAATCACCTCGACCACATCCACTGCCAGTTTCCTGTGCTCCATTGTACTGCTGGGTGTGAAGCTCAGTCTATTCACCGCGTGAATCAGATGGGGAATGAGTCCGTGTCTTACGGGATAGTAAACTTTCCACTGTCTTACAATCAGTTGCACTAAATGGATTAGCTGGCCCAATGAGTGTCCTTCTTCCAGAAGGAGCTTCTTTGTCCAATGGAGTAGCATGGTGGTGCCATCCTCCATTTTCAGAGGAACAGCAGGAGTGATAATATCCAGTGCTTGCTTCACCACGGGTTTAGCCTCTTGCACGGAGGCTTTGAGCAGACTGTGAAACACTTGAAGCACTATCCTCTTGTTGATGTTAAACTTGGCAGCAATGTGGCTGAGCAACAGGTGCCCATAATACTTGACGCTGGCGTCCACACAAATTTTGAACATGAGCGTGGGCCAGGCAAAGGTCACCAGCTTTTTCAGCTTTTCTCCCTGCTTCTTGCTAGAGTTATCATGAATATGATTGGGAGCTTGGTCCAAGAAAAGGCAACAGATTTGGCACAGCGCAATACGAACGTGATCTCCTACCGTGTCATCTGCCTTTTGCGGAATGATATCGTTAATCAAAATGTTCACAATTGAGTCCGGATTAGTGTCCGCGTCGCCGGTTCCCGGAAGACAGCCAATTAGCTCGTTTCCTTGACCCCGCTCAAAGCAGTACGTAAAACAAGGAATTAGTACAAACTGGATAATTTTTGCCTTCAGCTCGTCATCAACGGTAGGGTCTTTGTACACTCGTCGAAACTCTAGAAAGCACTGTCTCTTCCAAGCGATACTATACTTTGGCACTACTTTCTCTAGAAACTCGCGGAGAAAGTGGTAGTGAAGAAGAGGTCGACCACAAAAACCCAACAGAAGATGGAACAGCATATCATAGTCCGTGTTATTCTTTTTGAAATAGCTGAGTAGTAGCTTCACCACCATGTTTGGTTCCTTCCACCGTATAACTCTGAATTTTGCCGCGATTCGCTCTTCTGGTGGAGGCAGATTAGCCCCTTGGTTGGCTGTCGGGATTTCGTCCAACTTGGTCATGTACTTGACACTGCTTTTGTGCTGATACGTTGGACTACACCAAAGAGCTCTTAATGCGTTTACCATCTCTCCTCGGTTTGGACCTTTTCCAAGGATCCAGTCGTCGTCAAACGAGTTCAGAACCATCATTGTTTTAATTGCCAAATACTGAATATTTTCCTGTTCCTCTGGTTTCAACTGGTAGTTTTGGACCATGCCCTGAGAATGTAGACTCACGGTGCAATGGCTGGCCACATTTACCCAAGTAATCAGTCTGGAGGAATCGTTCATCAGACTTTGGCGAAGTGGCCCAGCTTCTGGTTCCTGGATAAGGTATAGGAAAAATCGCGTCCACTCTGGTTGCATAATGTGAGGAGGAGCAAATACAAAGTTAATATATTCTTGTGGATGTCGCAGCAAAAATTTGATAAGTGGTTTTCGGAGAGGATTTCCCCGACTTAAACTCAGTGCCTTTTCTCCTTGCATGCATAGTCGACACAGAGGCTCAATGAATCTTGGTCCGTTGTTCTGAAGAAGATGAAAACATTCCACAACGGCAACGCAAAGTTTCAGCTCGTGCAGGCCGGATCGGTTGGGCTGCTTTTGAAAGTTGAGCACAGCAATTTCCAGAAACTTTTTGAAAATTTGTACCAAGGTGTCCCACACCTTTTCGGGAATGGAGAGGGGAAATAGCTGATAGAGATAACTAAGCTGACTAAGCATGGGTATAGTAACACTTCGTAACTGGGTCATTAATTGAAGCACAGGACGAATTGCTGCGTTTTGTATTTCCTGAGAAATTGGGTCATTCTCGGTAAACTTTTTCAGACACTCGAAAGCATGCTTTTGGATTTCCGCATTTGTCGAGTTTAGTTGACGAAGGAAGATGCTTATAATTTTGTTTCGTTGTGCGGGAACATCCGTTAGACAGGCCAGCACAGAGAGAACCGCCTTTTTTGGAGGCACAACACTCGGCGCAAGCTTGTAACATGGAAGCTTCTGCAACTGTGAATCTTCCGCATCTCCAAGAAGAATCAGTTCACTCATAAAAACCTTGTGCTCGGAAACCTCCATGTCCAGGGTGAAAAGTCGAGGACGGAGGGAGAAGCAGAATGCGTTCCCATCCAGAATTCCCAACTGATACTGTACAGACTGGTGACGAATTAGGTGCTTCCGTGGAGGAATCATGTCGATCAGCACGTCTCGGTGAGGCTCAATCAAGGAGCTAACGGAACGACCTTGATGCTCTGCCAATAACTCTAGACCCCGCATGCACTGCTCACGAACATGGTTTGTGGGAGAGGTTAGCCGTTTTGCAAACTCCAAGGCAAGTGTATCCAAACATTTGATTTTCATCTGGTTAAGTTCTTCGTCCATTATTGGAGTGCATGCAAGCTTAATAAGCTTGGTAATATTTGCCTTTGCAACGTCAATTGAGCCAGCGGATACTTCTCCGTACAAGTCAATAAACACAAACAGCAGGGCTTTGAGTACGTTCAGATGATTTTCCAGTACCCAACGGAGAGATGCATTTTCCAAAAAGAAGGAAATTGCCTCACAGCCTCCCATTTTTGCATACCACGCTCTTTCGTAGCAGAGGGAGCACATTTTCTCGGTGATGTACTCAATCATTGGCAGGGAGAAGGCTCTTTCTTTGGAATGGACAATGTGAATAACCGTGTTCATCACCACACTGATGGCAAACAAGACGGGTCTTCGGAGATCCTTCTCCTCACAAGCCAGTGCATTAAACAAAGCGTCAAAAACAATGTAAGGGTCCATCTGATTTGGTACAATTTTCTCTGCAAAGGGGCCCACTTGTTGGGCAGTCATCACCATGGACATGTGTCTGAGCAGTTGGGTGAGACTTATATACACGTCCTTTTTGATTTCCTTGATTGTTGTGGCAATCACCCAGCCTGTGAGGGCATTGACCAACACCTCCCTGCATTTGTCGTCTACCTGGGGTTGTATTGCCGGGGCGAGTGCGCCAGGGACACCACTTCCAGTGGCTGTGGGTGGAGCACCGTCCGCCATTTTCCCATGAAGTAACAACTTATTCTGGATAAATCGATCCGATTCCCGACAAATTGACGAGAGTACTATAGTCTTTATCAGCTCCCAGGACTGCTTCTTATAATGTAAATCAATGTTCATGGGTCCGTTAGGAAAGGCGTTGGGAACTCGCAGCGTTTTCACGGCTACATTTACAATCTTGTCAATCGGGAGTGCGATGCTAGTCTTGTGATCCATAAACTGCAGGAGAAGGCATTGACCAGAACTGGACTTTTCGTGATACTCCAGCTTTTGAGGTTCCACAAGCATCTTTCTATTGCTGCCCCCAAACTTGCCAAGGATACGAAAGGCCACCATGGGAGAGCCCTCGTGCGGGGTGCGCATAATTTTCCACAAGGCCTGCATCAAGTCTGCTCTAACAGGTTGTATGTGTTCATATAGGAATTCTGGCTGAAGATTATCCACACAGAGCTCCAAAGTACGAAGTCCTTGAGACACCAGAGGAGGCGAGCCGTTGAGTGCGGACACTAGAGGATCCATTAGTTGTGGCAAGTAGGGAAGCAGGCTGCTCAGACGGACTGGAACAGTGAGGCAGAGCTCCACAAAGAGATCCTTCATTTGCTGGCGATGAAGACCACTCTGAAGAGAGTTGAGCCCCTGAAGAAGGTTTGGAAGGAGAGGCAAAAACTCTTGGTATAACAGGTCATGGCTACCTCCTCCAATGGACCGGAAGAGAGCACGAAGAAGAAGAAAGTAGTTGAATGGGTCTTTGGCACTCCTGGCAAATTCCATGGCCTTGTTGACAATATCACGAAGGTAAGGCCGAAGCATTTGCTCGTTCTCTGCGGGAAACAGGGACACGGAGCCAAACACCAGCTTGAACAGTTTCAGGTAGAGTGCGGATCTTTCAGTGTCGTCACCGCCCATCACTTCCATTCTCTCTAGAAGGAACTCGACCAAAATGGTAGCAAAAATGGGGGACGTGTTCATATTTGCAAGGAGGTTATTTGCAAGAAGTTGAACCGCTGGGTTGTCTCCAGTTCGCTCCACAAAAACGTCAATGCAGACGGAAAACAGTTCTCTAAAGGTGTACGGGTTCAAATGTTGAAACTGTAAAAAAACACAAAGTATAAACTTAATGCCGTGGCAATGTAAGAAATCCATAGAGAGTAAAAATCCATAGAAATTATTAATTACCACTGAGCCAAAATGATCCAAAACCTCCTTCTCTTCTTTCGATCTCACCCCATGAGGATTTATGGGACGTTGTGGAATCAGCGTGACATTGCCTGTGGCGGAAACTTGAGGCTGAGTTACTGCATAGATTTCCAGTGCCTTCAGACCCCATCTCATCAAATCAATGTAAACCTCCACTTCTCTGGGTGCAAAAGGTTTGTGCCCTTGTGGCCCCTGAGACTGCTGCCCTTCCATGCTCGATGGACTCTTCAAATTATGGATCCCCCAAGTTATTGTTTTCACAGCACAAACCAGAGTTTTTACTAGCGTTCTGCTATCCGGCAGGGTAAAGTTATTTACGGCACTTGCAGGAAACCCAAATTTTCTCATGGTATCCTCCTTTCCTCCGGGACCTGAGGCACTCTCATTGGTTAGTGCAGCCCGAACGTCATCGGTGGATTCTAGGTTGGCGGAGGTGCCATCATTTGAAGATGTAGAGGGTCTCTTGGCCGACACTACACCAGCAGTTACTTCACTGTTAAACTTTTCATAATAGTGGGGCAGGTGAACCAACGCAACAGTCTTGAATTTGAAGGTCAATACGTCCAGCATTCTGAGTAAAATCTCCCTTCCACTGGGCAGCAGGTCAGATTCCGCCTTGTGACGAATGCTGTCCACCAAATTGAAGATAAGTTTGATGCTCATTGTTTGTATGCCCAGCGTGATACTTTCGTCATGCACTTGACATGAAAAGAAGAGGACTGCACGGATAAGATCGGACAAGCTCAAGTGTTGTCGCACATGATGCGTTAGATCAGCCAGTGTACTGTAGGCCATGGGTCTCATTGTTTCGTTTACTGTCCACCCCTTGCCCACCATCAGATCCTCGTCCAACATTTTCTCCATGTGGGGAACAAATTTGTAGCGGAGCTCTGTGTTTAGGATATGTCTTGCGGCAATGTACAACTCTCGTCGAAGACAGGACACTTGGGCGGGACAATTTTTGAGGAGATTGATAAAGCCAGTGACAAGAAGACTGCTGTGTGCCAGGACAACTTCCTGGTACAACTTGACAATGTAGGCTAGAAAGGAGAGCGTCTTCACTTGGGCTGACATGAACTCTACTAAAATTTCCTTGTTGAAGAATGGACTGGCTCTGAAATGACGAAACATGAAATACATTATGACTTTCTGATTGAATGAAAACTTGGCAATTAAAAATGAAACTTGTTACTTACCTTTGAATATCAGTTGGAGACAGGGATATGGTGTTGATAATCACGGGAATATATTCGGCAACCTCATTTTGTACATTTTGTTTGTAAATCTGGTACATCAGCACTACAATAATGGGCAGCTCCTGAAGAACCTTCAACGAGCTCTTGGCACGGGGCAGCAGTGTCTTTGCCTTTTCCCCCGGATTGGCATGGGTTGTTACTTGTGTCGTGGCAAAAATGTCATCCAAAATGGGCTTCAGCGTCTGATCACTCATATCTTTGATCTTGATCGCTGGCCTGTGGTCAAATATCTTAATCAACTTTCCCTGCACATCCCGAAACACTTGCTTGATAAAATTAAGAAACTGCTGCGTTTCCGAGGTAAGTGGAGGTCGAAACTGCTTATGCAGCTCAATGATAATCCTCAGACAGTTGACCACATTCTCCTCATTGTCAATTTCCACATTTTTAAACATTGCCGACACAATGCTACGAACAAAGGGTCGCAGGGGCTCATTTGAAGGGAGCCTGTGAATGATTTCAATCACCAGCTTTCTACACTGATGTCTGGTACTCTCCTGGACAAACTCGGGGGCTGACTGTTCCACCAAATACTTCAAAAAACTGGGAATAGCCTGTTCCAGGAACTGCTGGTAGGTGCTGTGATTCACAATCTGGTCAACTTGTTCCATCAGCTCCTGCAGGCATTTTAACCGAGTGTCATCTGTAGTCGTGAGGTCACTGAATTTGGTCAGTTGACGCAGCCACTCCTCCAGCTGCTGACGGGGGGCTATCACCGGCGCCGGAGTGGCCACCACGGTGGCACTCGGCACCATCACTAGTGGAGGTTGTGGGTCCACCTCCATGACTGAATTTATTTCGCTTTTAACACATAACACAGTTCAACCGGCAAGATTAAATAACCTTCATAAAATAGGGCTAAACTAGGGCTACAAAATGTCTGGAAAAACTCACTTCATCATCGTGCACCTCTGCAAATTGTGCTTTACACACTTTCAACCAAAAAGTCAAAAAAATGGCAAATTAAAGGTTTTAACCCAACTTAAAAGTCATCAAAAATAATAACATCTTGATATAACGGCATTCACTCAAAAACAAAAACATAACTTGGTATAAACCGCTCATGCAATGTAGCTAATCAACTTGGCGTCAATTGCCACTTCCATGCTGACATGTGACAACAATTAACCTCAACTTTAACTTTAACAAAGGATCCTTGTTGTTTTTGTTAGAACAAATTGGTTTGGTCTAATATTAAGCGCTCTTATGCTCACGGCTCTTCTTGAGTGTACTGCGGGTAAAATGCTACTAAAACGGATAGCTTTATTATGGTGATGTCCAGCAGACTCATTTTGGTCAATTGAATGCATTGATGGGATAGAGTAGGGTTGTCGAGTACACGCTCTGGTGGTACAAGTGAAGCCCATGCTTCACAATGCCCCAAAAAGCAAAGTGACTGGAAAACAGCAATACTTGATGTTAACAAAGCAATCCTGCATTCATGAGGATTGGGTTATGAAATTTTATGAAATAAAATGAAAGGAGAAAGTATCATTTTCGCAAACTTGAGAAACATTTTTATTTCAAAGAATGAAAGAGGAAGAAAGAAGGAGCAGGTTTAAGTTGAAAGATGATCAAGTAAAGATGACAATAAGAGGCTTAGATATTATTATTACATGATTACATAGGAAGAAAAATAAAGATGTAAGATGTAGCACAGAATAGTTTGTTCGAAAGATGAATAAATGATGAAGGAAATTTGTTCTTTAGGTGAACACGCGCAAGTTGAATGGTCTTCGGTTGTTGCATGGAATGGTGGGGTTGCTGAAATGAGAAACAAGTTATGATTAAAGTTGCAATTTTTGTAAAGAGTAAAATGATTAAGGGCAATGTTCTAGAGATGGAATATGACTTACTTTGCAGATGGGACCAGGAAAGCGTTTTGTGGTGCATCTGGTTGTTGGGCGTTTCTGCAGATAATGTCGCTAAGTCGCTGAGTTCTGATTTCGGCAATTTGTTGCTGGGTGAAGGCATATCCCCCGGTGTTGTGGGTGAAGAAGTATCGGTCACCATCCTTGAGCCGTTGGAACTGGACACCCTTCAAGCACTGGAATGTGGGTCCAGTCAGTCCACCTCGAGCAGGCGCCTCAATAAGACCACCCACAAACAAGTCAATGTCATTTGGGGTGTTTCTGTTGTTGCCGTACACATTGGACACCTGGGTCCAACCATCTGCAGTGACCTCGGCAGGCCTTGAATTCCAGCTGGTCACACTTGGTAATCCACAGAGGTTTCTGTAAACATTGTATGATGGGAGTCCGTGGTCACGTCCACGCTGAATGTTTCTTGCAACCAAGTCGCTTCCAAAGTCAGAGTTTTGTTGTCTGAACAAAAAGTTAGTAACGCCTTGAGTCACAAAACGATCCATTTCGGGAGCGTTTTGAGTCATTAAACCCCTCAAGATCAAGTCGTAACCCTGACCGTTGGCTTGGGTTACTTGACCACTTTGGAAGTAGTGATCAGCAATATTGTAGCTGCCAACAATTTGGTTGTTTCCAGCAACAAGACGAACAATTCCTGCAATCATACTATGGCCAAATCGGTACGCTGCAGTGGCAAAGCTGTTGAAAATCGTGGCGTCAGCGTTAGGGTTGTATCCAGAGTAGCCTTGGCTGGGCAGATTTAGCCCATATTCTTGCATGGTGGCAGAACCCAGGACAATGGGAAGATATTCAGAGTACACAATGTTCTGGAGCAGAGCAATGATCACACGTCGGGTCTCCTGGAATAGGAGCTCGTCATTGGTGACACCGGTGATCCGTTGGAATTCGGTAGCAATGCGATTGTGCTCCATAAGGAACAAGTTGTGCATAACAGCCAAACCAGGCATCTCATTGATACGATCATCTCCAGCAACAAAGGTTCCTTGTACCTGAATACCACGGCTATTTCCGGTGGGAAGGAAACCATTCAATGATGGGTTTGTTGCAAGACGCCCACCTTGGAACGCACGGAGGGCTTGGGTTCGTTGTGGGGTTGATCCGTAAATTTGGGAGCCGTCAATGTAAGACGTGGCAGCATTAACCTGTTCACGTACTCCACCACTAGAGCAGGTAGTGGATCGGGTAAAGTCCATGCATCTTTGGGGAACTTGACGTCTGGAGTAGAAGGGATCGTTGGTAGGGATTGGAATTGACCAGCAGTCCACATTGCTACGAGGGTTTTGGCAACAGGAGCTGGCTGCTTCGGGAGTCATGGCTGGAAGAGTTTGAAATGAAAATCAGATAAAAAATGTCCTTTCATGAGCTTACATAGTGTTGCATAAAGTCCTATATTGCTTACTAATGTCGTGATCTAAAAATTGACCAAACTGGGGCACCATATTAGTGACAAATCTGTTCAAAGGGTTGCTGTCGGGGTGGACAGTAAGACTGATGATTCGGGGGTTGGGCAGGCGGGAGTTGAAACCTCCACGTGGAATATTGACACCATCATCGTAAGCAGGTCGAGCCACGCGAGTGAAAGGACGGTTTCGGGATCCCCAGAGAGGATTGTTAAGGTTGTTGCAGGTGCCGTCAACGTTCCTGTAGCGGGAGCCAGCAGCACCGTTACAGTTGAATCCGGGTACTTGACAAGCAGCAGGAGTCTGCTGGTTTTGGGCCTGTCGTTTAGTTAAATGATGTCTACAAAAATAACAGAATAAAAATTGTTTAGTTTATGAATGCATGTTTAGAAGTGATATGAACCGCGTTACTAACCTTTCCATGGCAAGCTTTTCGAAAAAGGGATAAATGTTGCTGTTCTCAGACATGATCTCGGATTCAGGAGTGGTCTTTGTGCCACGTCGAGCACGGGAACTAGCACCATGCATGGTGGTATTCCGAAGGTGCTCTTTGTAGCAATCTCTCGCTTCCTGAAAAATATTTTCATGAATTTTACCTAATCTTCAAAATTAACATGCTATTTGCGTTTGAAGGTTCTTACTTCCCAGAGAGCTTCCACCTGCGTCTGGTTCAAGGCCAAGGCATGGTTTGCAAAGCACAAAAATGTGCCTAGCAAAACGCTTGAAAGTATAAAGGACCTACAACACAAGAATATTAATCAACCCTTAATATTATTGTCTCAAGTAACCCCATGATTTGGTTTATGACCTTGATCAGAGATCATTGCAAAAATAATGTGGCACCCACCTCATTATTACGTTCTTTCTCTGTATAGTAAATCAACAACTAATCCAGCACTCTTCCCGACGACGCTACTTGGCAGCAACCGTCGCTGATGACGCTGAGTCAAATTGTAAAGAAGAAAAACGTCCATCTGCCCCATTTCTGTGGCTTTTTATATGGAACATAATAGAAAAATCTTGTCAGTTTCGGTTTTACACCAAAATGACAGAACACTGACCTGACATTGAAATCCAATTGTTTGCTCAGCGTACTTACAAAGTGACAACTGGAATGATTGGACAAACACCATTATCATGCTGATCAATAATTTTTAGCAGAGTATGACGGACAGGATATCATCATCGTTTTGTAATGCGCCGTAATTTTTTAAAAAAATATTAGCTACTGCAATATCCAGCTAACGCGTGATTCTTTTTTGGAGTGATGATGATGAGGTGACATTTGTTCATTGCATTATGGACAGCTTTTTTAGATTAATGTACATTCACGATTTTTAGTGAAAGCAAAACAACATATTATTCGTTATCCACCCGTCGCATATCGTGTGATCATTTGAATTGTAATCCAGAGAAAGGAAGATAAAGCACCAGAATCATAGTCCATAATGCTTGCGTAAATCCTTCCGTTCAGGATTAGGAACCAATTTATGCGTCATCTCATATCAGCACTAGAATTTATTAAGATTATTTATTCGCAAGTCAGATTAGCAAAAGTTGTTAAAATATTGCAAAAACTTTGAAATCATTGTTCCAAAGAGAATCGATGCATAGATTTTCATTGTCATTGTTCAAGAAAGATGCTGATGCACAGCTTTCATGAATAATTATGCAGAGTTGCTGCAATTGATACGACAGCTGGATTCAATAGAACTTGTCTGTTGGAATGCTGTTTCTCGGGCTGTCAAATGACTGACGAGGAATTGTTCGATTTTTTGATTATTGATGATACATTGACATTTGTATTTTGCATAATAATTGGTATGAAAATGGAACATTTCCAGCAGGATTTGGGTAGCCGCTTTGTTTGATTCACGCGCAACGTTTTGCTTTAATTTAGAATCATGTAATTTAGTCCACCTACAACGGCAATTGAGTAGCCTAATTAAGCAGGTATTTATGAATCAATGTTCAACGTTATCATAAGTTAGAATAAACTCAACTTTTATTCATAATTCATAAGTGTGGAAAAATCAGAACATTATGATATTATGAAACCGATGATACTCGCCAATCAAAGTCCAAAGTTTCCAAATTATTGTTTTCCAATATTTCTGTCAAAATTTGAGGCGAAGGATTTGTTTTTGAATGGCAAAAAGCACCACATCGGTTCAGTTTCATTAGGTTCGTGATGTACCTACTTAGAATGTGGAATATGTATCTGTCTTTGTCTTTCATTGGAAGATGAACAATGAAAAATACCGACTTTTGTTTCTAAATTTGCATCAAACCTACAATTTTCTTTGAAAATGTTTAAAATGAGTACATTTACAAACCCACAACTGGAACACAATGATTGGTAACGTTTAGTCAAGCCAGACTTTTGTACTTGTCGCTCGTTTAATTTCGTTCCGTTTATTCGTTAAGAAAGGAGCATAACCAAGTTTTCTGATTTGGCTTTTCGTTTCTTTGTTGTTTTAGATGCGCTCAACTCTGCAATTTGCATAAATCCCTTTTGCGCTATGAATTTTGCAAACGAATCTTTGTAAGTTGACTGATAACTTTTCGGAATATGTTAAATTCAAATTGGCGTTGCAAGAGCATATCTTTGTACTTGAACCAGCTAGGAATAGCAGTACAATCTTTTAGCAACTCAATATCAACGTTTTCGAACAATGGGAAGTTTTGGGAATGAGAATGCGACTAGCTGAAAAGTAAATAGTTAGCTGCTTTAATCAAATCGGTGGGTGGTTTTATATGATTTTATAATCTTAATCAAACTTCCGTTTCCGCTTTTTTCCTAATTCTTCTTCGTGGTCTTTGTTTCAGTGCTAGTTTCTTTGTTCTTGAAAACCAGAGTTCGAATTTGGACAAGAAAAGGAACCATGGTTTCTGAAAAAATATAAAAAGGCAGGTATTTTGATGACAGGTATCCATTCGTCAGAGAGCACTTCCCGAGGAGAGCGAAAGCTGCCTTCAACTATCAAGCTAGCGCAAAATAAGTTTGCTTGAAATTATTGCAAACGCTTCACTGCTCTCCAGTTCCAAAGTTGAAGCTTCTGTTATCCAGAGGATACAACTTTGTGGTCTTGGAATACTTGGAATCAGCGTCAATTCTTTCTGAAAAGCCAAAGAACCCAGTCAAAGCGAGTGGAAGTGGACAACAAACCGGGGAAAGAGAATGGACCAGTGTCTTGCCGGCGGTGGTGGTCAAGAAGACCCAGAAATCCGACAAATGGCTGAGTCTATGGAGAATGTAAGCATGAACGGTCACCCTCCTTCAGGCTTAGATGATTCTGGTCAAAAAGTAAGTCATTATATTTATTGCATTGTAATGATTGCATTTGCTGTTTGATTGCAAATTAAGTTATTATGCTCGTAATAATTTTCACTTGATTTTCAGAAGGCGACTGAAGGTGCCTCTGAAGCTAACATTACATCTGAAGCTATTTCTGACACTGGAATAGCACACGAAGAAGCCAAAATTAATGTGGAAGCTACTTCTGTGGAAACTACTACTGTGGAATCTCCACCTGAAATCGCAGACTCAGAGGAGAAAGTGGTCGAGGAAGGCATCCCTGTCAGTCCTTCTCAAGATCCACCAGAGCAAAAGCCATCAGTTTCTGACATGGCGATGAAGCGACGAGTCCAATTCTGCAAGCTGTGCAAAAGTAACCGGGAACTGCCATCCTTCTTTATGAGCCACGTGCTTCAGGATGAACATGGAATCGTTCAATGTCCGGTACTTCGAGGATATATATGCTCCTTGTGTGGTGCCTCAGGGGACAATGCTCACACAATAAGGTATTGCCCAAGAAACCCCCAGTTCCTCCCACGCAGGAAACGCTTTCCGAAGCAGGTTAGCAGTGCAGATTCCATGATGGCTGTTGCAAGGACCGGAAACGGTGAAAACTCTGCTGTGAGAAATGCGTCTCGCAAAATGCAAAAAATAACACGCACTGCTGCAGGAGGATATGCCGTCTGCAAATTTTGAGACTGAAGGGCGGCAGGAGTTAATTAATTGACCTATGATCTTCGTTAGTTATGAATTTTCCCCATGTTAAATAGTAGATATTTTCGAAATTGTAGTAGTTTTTTTTCTTTGGGGTACATAAAAATGATTGGAGGTTTTGTCCACAGAGCGGTTTTTGTTCTGTACTTGTATGAATTTTATTTTTCAAATTACTACTTGATTGTTTTTCCAATCGTCCAACAAAATGAAATATTACATGATGAAATAAATAATCTAAAATAATTTTGAAAATCAAATTAATGGCAGTGACTTGATTAGCAATGTTATTATTGTTGTTGTTAACAAAATCACCTATTGCACTATTTTCACACAAACTCATTCACATTATCATGATTTTATTGAGCCTCATCGTTTGTTACTGGAGCACCGTTGAGATGATGTTGATGATGGTGCTGCTGGTTTTTGCTTCCGCGACGGATACGTCTGGTTGGTCGTCTGGTGACACGTTGATACACCATGTCATCATCTTCATTATCAACATTGTTCATGGTTTCATCTCCGGTAAGTACAGCGTCAGTAGTGTCATCATCCTGGTTCATGTCTGGTAGCTCGGTAGTGGCCAGAATTCGGCGTGGGGAAGTGGATGGAGCGTAGTTCTGGTATGGGTATTTGCGAATGCCTGCCATTTTCATGACTTGATGATACAGGGGCCAGTCCTTGATCTCGTCACAGTCGGCAAGTGTCTTGGGACTGCGCATGCGAGGACAGCTAAGTTTGATGTAACAGGAGAAGATTTTGTTCAGCTCGTTTTCCAGGTACCCAAGGACTTTCTGCAAATTATAATCAAATCATGTCATGTAAATTCTAAATTCTTTCAAATTTCTCACAATCACAAAAATGAAAAGTTGGTACTAGTTAAGTTGAAATCAATTTGAAATGTACGCTCACCAAATCGCTTTGAGTCTGCTTATCCAAGTCATCAATGTGCTGACGAACTACGGTCTGCAAAAAAAAAAGACGTAAATTATGATGAATAGGTACAGATCATTTGATCCTTGAGCATTTATTTCTAGTACGATTGTTAAGAATTGAAATTTAAAAACTAAATAACTTGTACCTGAAGTGTTCGTTTTTGGCCTGGTGGAGTTCTCCGCTGGGGTTGTTGCTGTTGAGGGGGAGGTTGGGTGTCCCAAGAATTAAAAGTGGATCCGGGATACGCCGGACTAGCGTCGGTTTTTGGAAGGCAAACGCCAAAAATGGCAACGATGACAACTGCACAAAGTAGTTTGAAAATCATTTTCGTAACTTTTCTCCAGTTAATCGGGATTAGTTTTTTTAAAGCAAACAATATACACAGAATCTGGTTTGAGAATGTTAAAAATCTGGTGATTTCAGGGCTTTATATATCAACAAAGATAGCTTGGTTTGGTTATGTTTTCATCTTTTATTTAACAAAACGCTCTCCAAGAAGATCTGAACTGAACTTTCACCTACATTAGAATTAAATCAGTAGGTGCGACGTTGACCATTGCTTACATGTTTTCATGAAAGTTGGTCAGCATTGGAAACAGAAGCGTAAAGACAGTAGACAGCGTGAGCATCACTAAATGCATCGAGTCTGATTTTTATAGCATTTTTATTTGATTTTAATTGTCCTGGCGACCTTTTCACCCGTTGGATGTTTTACAAGGAAGTTGATAGTAGAACTGGTCACAAACATTATTGTAGTCATTCATCGTGAAAAGACAAAAAGCTATTATTATCTGTTGTTTCAAAGATAGATTAAACTTAACAGAAAAAATATGGCATAACAAAAACGCATGTGACAACGAACCATATAAAATGCAAGCCAACCGGCAGAGATAAGCACTTACTATTTCTTTCCTCAACTTACTTTACTTAAAAGACTCTCTGAAATGTCAGTGTCTAGCGAAGTGAACGTTGAACTTACATTTCACATTTTATTAGTCCAATGCCTTGAGGAAGCAATCTGAAAACTGGTTATATTTATCGAGATGAAAGGGATTTTTATTTACAAATGTCCTAATTTTATGCGCACGTCGGAATTATCGTAAGATAAATGAGGAATTTGTGGCAGTAGTGTTTTACGAAGTGCATATTTTTGCAAAGATTTGCGTTTTGAAAAGAACTCGTTATAACCTACATTTTTATGGTTTTGATGCGTGAACATTTTAGCAAGATTGTACAATGCAGTTACAGTAAGATTATTATGAGAGTAACGTGATAAAACATCAGTTTACATTTTATGACATTTTAAAGATGCAGAACAAAATTAAACATTTTTCCACAATCAAATCATTTGTAAATGAAAAGATCATTATGCAGAGTTGAATGACTTCTTTTCCAAAATAATTTCTTTATTATTCCAGAAATTTGGAAGCTTATTGAAATGTAAAATCATAAATGTTTGCTCCCATACTGTCACCCCCAAAAAGAATCAAACATTCTTTTTCAACTTGGCGACTGAATTTATAATACCCAAAATTGGAAAAGTTAAGATTTGTTGTATTTACAAGTAACCATTTCCAAATTTGTTGATGATGGAGATTACTAGCGACCAGGAAAGTCAAATTACGTCAAAGAGTTAAACGATGGTACGCTCGATCTATAGTACAATATAATTTCCTACAGCCTATAACATAACTGCTTGCAATATAGTACAATAATTTACAATCAAATCAGTCATCTTTGTAGGCATTGACATACTCAATAAATGTTCATTTCGTTGGTTCATGCGAACCACAGCATATAGAACAAAATCCTCTCAAACCAGGGTGAACCCTACCAGTTTTTATATGAATTGACAGTGAAGTCTTTTTTGTAGAGTTTCTTCTGCACACGTTTTAGGTAACGTCTTGTGAAAAAAATTCCCGCATAATGTACATACTTAAATTCACCAAGTAAACCTATATAAGGCAAACATTATTGTAATTACCTTAGTTACCCGCTCAATAACTCATGCATGCTTAACCTGCGCAACATGAGCTCTTCATGTTAACTCATTTCCAAAAATAGTCACTATTTCCTGCCAACGAAATGTGTCTATCACGACTTCCTGACCAATTAGCACTTTCTGCACTGCAGAAAACTTCCGTTAAACAATTCGAGCGATCAGTATTAATATATATCGGACATTAGAGTTATTCAGATGATGAATTACTTTATAACAAAAGCTTCTTAGCATTGGAAGTCTACATGAAGTTGCAAATTGAAATGATTACGATCGTCAATAAAGACTTAAAATTACAATCTACCTAGCACAACCGTTTTAATAAGGCAACGTAACAAAATATGGTTACTGGTGTAACATCCAGCTAACTCATACGTACTTGGTTGCAGCCTATTACTACGCCGGGACTGGAGACATTCAGAGAAATTTAGCTATACCATGCGAACTACTCACCGTTTTTTACAGAATATTATTGCTTTGTAGTACTTTTGCTTCAAAAGTAACGGCACTACTAACCAACTGCTGGTTTAATTTGCTTGTGTTGTTTTCTAGCGATTATGATAAAGTATATCTGATATCGTAACACACAGATTATTTAAAACTTACAGTTGACTAGAGCTATACTAAATTTATATAAAAATACTCAGCTTCTACTAGCAAGAGAGTTTGTACTGAGTACTGAGTAACGATAAAAATTGAATACCTTAATACGTACTGCGTGCATTTTCCAATCGTTTACTAATAGAGCATAAATTTTTTTTACAAGAATGATTATTCAAATTACCGCAAATATTTTACATTGTAAATAATACATTTTTTGGATTTTGAAATTCTAATTTTGAAACAACCCATTTTTGATATCAAAAATTACATTTTAGGTTGAGAGTACAAATTAGCAGAGGTATTTTACACTTCATTTTACATTGTACATGGACGTTAGGCCAATGAATTATTCTACTTGAAAGATCATACACAATTTAGAGGGTGCCGAGACAAATTGAAATTGATAATTGGATCAATATGATCTTCGTGTAATTTAGAAATCGCTCAATTCAGGTTCCAGGAATGAGGGTGATTATTTGGAAGAAGCAGATTTCGATTTGAGCGCAGTGCCAGATCCACCAAACGGCTTGAAGCTCTTATCGTTCTTCCCATCTCCGTTGTTTGAGTTGAACTTGATGTTTCGAGCAAATGTAATTTGACCAATGCGGAAGTCATAGTCCGGAACACCACGACGATAGTTTACTTGTTGAGCAGCAGTTAGTGATGTGCTAGGGACACTTTTCCCATCCAATCTGAAACATAACAAAACATCCATAAACATTCATACTTATGTAGAGGTTCACACACTCTTAATTGTCTAAAATAAATAATAGTAGAACGCTCTAATTATATTAATTGTTTTATTGCTTACCGATTTCCACTACCAAGGAATGGAATGAAACTATCATCGCGCATTCCTTCCATGGGAGCCTCCGGTTCTTCATTTTCGATATCCTCCTTTTTGGGAATCCGTTCTGGTTCAACATAGTCGATTGGTTTAGCGAATTCGACCTGCATTAAGTATTGAAAAGAAATCATTAGTACACGGTAACCAAATCAATAATTGGGCAGCAAAACGTACTCCAAATACGGCAAATACTTACATCCATGTCACATTCGATAATACTAACAGCATCACCAGGTCGTGTTTCGAGAACACGCAATTCGTAGATCCGATCATTGTAGCGAATGGCGATCATGTCACCAGTGGTAAGGCAAGCAAAGTTCCGTAAAGCGTTTTCGAGCATGGCTTTTGGGTTGGTGATATCCAAAAACTCAACGGACTGAGGCTCAAACTTTGAGAAGCTCGCTACTGGAAGGGTAGCACTTTCCACCTGAATCATAGCGCCTTCATCAATCATCAAATTGCGCATCATCTATAACAGCAACAAGTGAAATTACAAGTTATTATTAGTAATTACATGATTAAAAATTATTTTTATGATAATTCCAGGTACAAAATTTCATAAGTAAATTACCCAGTAGGGAATGTACATCTTCCCTTCATCAGCAACAAACTCCAATACGCCACAATGAGTAGATCGACTGTCCTGGACGTTGGTAAGCTTGAATAGCATTGGATAGACAACATTCAGCCGAGTTAAGTGCTCCAGGGCAGTGGGGGGAAGAAAGACTGAAAGCAAGGACATATTTATTAGTTGGCCACATCCGTTCTCTTATTCTATAGTGAAATCTTATTAGTAAAACTATTTGATATTTCACAACTTACTCTTTCCTCCATTCTCAACCTCCTGACGATCATGCCCCGGAAACATCGATATTGAGTAGCATCGGTAGCTGATAATGAACGGCCGTGGAATGTCGTGGAATAGGCCATGGAAGCCGCCAACGCCAAACTATTAAAATTACACAACAAAGTAGCAATTAGTAAATTAGTTATCCTACACATTACATCTCACAGCCACTAAACAAATCCACTAATTTCTACCACCAAATTATTTCTTTCTACCACTTTCTACCATAAAGTTGCTTTCTTACCATTTTAGATCTTCACAAGAACGACTTTTAGCAAACAAAGAAAATGGGTCGAGGAATAACAGCTTTTAATTTTATCACTTGCCAATTAGATCTGAAACACATCAAACCAAATAATTAGTCACACCATCCCTCTTCATATCTCCAATTTAAATCAAACCCTCCCCAAAATAACACGTTAGCCACCTTACCTGCAAAGCAGAAGATTATAGAAAGATAACAGACCAATTAAACAGAAACGACTTTTCTTGCTCCCCGAAAATGAGAGATCCACCACTTGGATTGAAATCAGGTCAGACCCAAATCCTGCAAAAAAAAGTATCCCAAAACAAAATTAGCCCCTTTTTAACTACCAATCTTACCAAAACTATTGCGCAACGGAAGCACAGAAATGGGCTCCCCCTTCAACCATCACCATCCCCAACAATTTCCAACCCCCCACAAAACTAATGGCGCAATTAAAACTGCAAAAATCACTTACCAATAATCCAGCAGCAGTTTGGAGCAAAACGTGAGGAAAGAAGAAAGAAAGACAACTGATTCACCCTGAGCTCAGTTGTCGTAGCACTAAAGAAAGACGAAAGACTAAGATGACTTGGGAAAAAGGAGAGCAAGTTGAACTGGTGGTGGTCGCGCCGTTTTCCGATGTAAACAGTGGGACAAACTGCACTCTTCGTTGTGCGCAGCAGCTCCTTTCTGTTGAGTCAATGAAGACAAGAGATGAATGAACACAGCACTACCCCAACCTATTCGGCTGCTCCCTGTCCTTGGCCTTGCTCTGCCTTTTTAGAAATTAATTAAATCTAATTTTTGAACACTTTTAAACTGCTAGTTAATTTTTATTGAGTGGACATGTATTCTGTGGGATTTTAAAGTGAAAAAGTTGTGTGATTATTTAGTGAAATTGTTAGAAAGAGGGTTTAAAATGAAGTTAGTGGTGAAGCAGGCGGGAGGGTGGGAAAGGAAGCGTTTGGTAAAGCCCAATATCCAGGCAAAGAGCCCGCAAAATCCTCCAAAGAATGAGTGATAGGTGCAAGCCCTTTCAGATTTTCCCCTTTTTCCCCTAGAATGAATGGATGATCGTGATGATGGGTCTATCATCGGCAACAAACGACGGCCGAGAGAAGAAAAAAAATGTTTTTTTTTGAGAATGAGAGAGAAAGAAGCAGAAGCTGAGTATGTATCCCCGTGCAGTATGATGATGATGATGAAATGGAATAGGAGGCCTGGCTCAGAGTACACTGGATGTAGATGCAGCCGTGCAGGTTTTTGGATGATGATGATGATGCGAGAAGAGAAATAGACGGAGAAAGGGAAAAACTACACTCAAGTTTGAGATGAATGGAAGATGGGATGAAAGACGGAGCTTTCACTTTTCACTTCATTCATAATTTATCAGGGCTTGTCTGGATGTCTGTTTTCACCGGTGATGCGTATGCATTTGTTTGATGGATTGATGATGATGATTGGATTCGGACATATAAATCATTTTATTTTAAAGTAAAAAATTAGCTATTTTCATAGCTTGCTTGTAAGCATCTACGTTAGAATGTGGATTATAAAACTACGTACGATTTCAGCAAAATCCAAATCAATTAATCCGTTTCTTATCAAACAGATCGACGTTGTCGAATCAATAAAAAGGAACTAAAGAGTTCAAAGCATTTATGATGTTGGATGTGTTACTAAGTACCATGAATAACTGCCTCAACATTAACACGTAAGTTCAGTTGGTTTCAAAATTGTATAAAAGCGTCACTGCAAACGGCATCAAAAACTATATTATTCTAGGTTACTTCAATCAACGTGCAAAATACGTGCATTTTAAAACTCTCCATTGAATCATGCAATCGGATTGCAGCAATCCGCATAATATTCTGGGTAGATGACGTGTGCGGCAGTCGCACTGCGACTACTAAATACTGGGTTAGGTTGACGTTGAAACGACATGGTCGTGCTATGATTATGCACACTAATCAACTTATTAAAGAGGCTGACTGGCTGACAGACAGAAACAAAAGTAAATATATGGCAGATATTGGAATGCTGGGCTTTTTGGAATAAAAATGGCCATTCTGTTAGGTTCAGATTCCTAAATGCAAGAGTATCATGTAATGTATGTATTCAACCGAACCGAAAACACTGGAAATGATAAAACCGATGATCCAAACCAAAATATATTTCTGCATAAAATGTCAGATCAGATGTAATTTATCATGGTCACTCGATGCTGTGTTCTTGGTGATAACAACTGATATATAATTCCACTAATCTCCTAACTCTTCTGAATACCTCCTGCTATGACAAAATTGGAGACAATGATAAACGGAATAATAATGAAGCTGATAAGCATTGTTTTAATACACATTAGCGTCATCACTTCAGATACTCAAATTTTCACAAACAACGTAAAAGGCCTACGGAGTAGAATAGTCAAAGTTTTTGTTTTAATTTATCAGTTTTATTTATCAGTAAATCAGCATTTGCAACGAAAATTCTTAATTATGCATTAATATTTCACTTAATGTCATCTTGCAATTTGCACAGTTTAATAGGATAACAGAATTCTTCAGTAAAAATGGGAAGACACAGGAAACACCGTGAAGGCATTGAAGGTTTTACAGTGTCAAGAAACCTTTGTATTCTGACGGTATGGTTAGTTCTAAGTATTTCAGGATTGATTGGTGTGTCTTCATCAGGACATCAGGATAAGAGTAAAATATATTCCGCAGATATTCCAACGGATAAGGAACATGAGATTTCCATTCTCATTGGAGCAAGTACGAAAACTTTTCAACCATGTCGATTTTTTTACCAAATCAGAAAACACAATGAATTCCATTTTATTAAATTATAGGATCGGAAACTGGCGATAAAATTATTGGAATTCAGGCGGATGGTGATGAGGGTAGTAGCGGAAACTCATCCTCCGGCGGAAGTGAGGATGACGCAGGAGAGGCGTCCATCAGTTTGGACAAGTGTGGTCCAGGCGCGCAGTGCTGTTACCAGTACACTTGGCCTGGCTACGAGCCAACCATTCCCGAAGCAGAAAACGCTACTTGCGAATATCTCAGGAAAAAGAGGAAGGATGACACAATAGCTTGTTTTGACCCGATGGTGTTCACAAAGTCCAGAGGGGAAAAGGTTATAGGCAGCCCTCCAAATTTTACTGAATTGCGTGATAATGCCATTTCAAACAAACACAATATTGTTTGCAACATGAACGCAAAAACCTGTGTGAAGCTTACCTACTATAATGGTACGTTTACAACAATACAACATTGTTAGTAACGAATTAAAGAAATAAAAGTACGATTACATGTCATGTCAAAAATATTTTATTTTTCTAGATGAAAAAAAGATGGCAAACCAAACAAAATTTTGTGGCCTGGTCACCGACAACAATGACAAGCAAATTAAGAAAGGCTGCTTCAAACAAAAAGTGGGCGGCATGGTTCGGGAGGTGTGCGTGTGCGACACCAACTTGTGCAACTCTGGCTTCACGCAATTTCCTTCGAAACTGTCAATAATTGTTGCCATCCTGACGCTATTTTTACGCTTTCAATAAAACCTCGTTGTGAATTTTTTCATACAAAAACGAAAATTTTAAATCTTGCTAATAATTGCTGTACAATATTGGTTAGTTTTGCAATAATTAAAAATTTATGTGTGATAAAAACTGAGATTGATAAAAAAACTGTATGCCTTCATCTCGTCGTCATTGACGACTCGTCACCCTCGCCATGACGGCGTTCTTTATTAACCCAGCGTACACTACATAGTGCTTCCATTTCATTTAGTACAAGGCTTTTCTAGCTCTCGGGCCTCTCGTCGTTCATGAAAAAGAGGAATGCGGGCACAATGCAAAGTAAATGGGCTTTTGAAAGAGAAGCTCTGTGCGAAGCACATTGTCCAAGCACCAAAAGACGCAAGATATTTGAAACAGGTGGAAAGGAGGCGACTGAGCGCTATCAGTATTGCATCTTAGCAAGTGCAAGCTGCCGAGCCTCACTTGAGCTCAAGTTTTTACATGCCTTGCGGCAGCACAAGACGAAGTTGATGGACGTTGTCAATGTTCCATGTTTCGAGAAAACCAGGAGGCACACGAGCTTTTGAGAATGTTAAATGTAGTAAAATTAGTAAAATGACAAATGAATACTTCACAATTAACAGTAGGAAACGCAAGATGGGCTGGTGGCTAGGAGCGCCTTTGCAATTGATGAGCAGTTTTTAATGAATCGTTGACGAACTAAATGCATAAATCCATGAATTGAAATTTGAAATAATCAGTTTCATATTTTGCTTTATTTGCTTAATGGTATATTATTTTACAACTGAATAAATCTCAGTAGTGGGACTAGACAATTTTTTTATGCTCTATATAATAGATAAAAAATGCGTTGGTTCTTAGCTACACGGAAGAAAGAGATAGAGACGTGTGGCTAAATACAATAAGGCTACAGTAGCACGTGGATATAGTTATTTTAACTTTTATATCTAACTACAGGAAACATTAAGTTTACATTTTACATAGCCAGTCATCATGGACAAACTGGCTGTTTGTCGTAAGGTTGCGATTTTTAGAAATTACTACAATTCTACACTGTGTAGTAATCCTGCCTTAATAAACTAATAATACAATTTATATGCACAGTGAATTTTTCAAATGAAAACTTGTGCAGTAGCATATTTTGGTTGAAAGTTGAAACTATGGTGATGGTGCAAATGCGTTGTTGAGTTTTCCAGTATTTTCCAGAAGCCCTTTTAATCTTGATGAAAGTGATGAGGCGGTACACTGGCAACAGCTTCTGCCTCTCTCCACGAGTTTTGCACAAGTTCGAGAATGCGATGCCAAATTGCGGTTTTGGAAATGTAGTAGACAAAACAGGCAATAATGAAGGTCCAGGAGAGATAGAGATACCAGTCATGTCCCTTGGTTGGTTGGGAGGGAACAGGCCCAACAAAATCTATTGAAGTAACGTTTAGTCTAATGCCTGGTTTTTGATCTGTAGGAATGATGACCATAATTTTAATTGAGCCAAATGATGCTGATTAAGCTAAGACAAAAAATATTTTGTTTACCAGTAAAGGTTGTAATAAAGTCAGCAAAGTGATTGACATTGAAAACGGTTTCGTTAAATTTTGCAAGAATCTTTCCATTGTAGAAAAGTACCATACTGGGCACTGATAAAATCCCAAAATATGTATTTATCGCTGTGTGTACTGACGAGTCAATGGCAGCAAACCTAATATTTCTAAATGCTCTGGGAAGAGCGTTATAATGTGGAGCTGCTTTGGCGGACCACGGACACCAGTTGGTATAAAACAACACAACAGTACAGTTACTTGGGGTTGACCTCGCCTTGATTGTAGGGTTGGTGATCAACAGTCCATGCAGCAAATACGTCATATTCACAATCTAGAACAAAAGACACCCAAAATCAAGTAAACGACCTTTTCAAATTTTTGCAAGATGACACAATACTACTACTAACCTCTACAGAACCCACGTCCTCTGCTGTAAAATTTGTTCCTTCAGGGTACAACTGGGAACAGGACACTTTGATCCGTTGATACCTACTGGTCGTTGTGCCATTCTGATTCGTTCCATTTCCAGCCGTTGTATTACTTTCTAACGACCCACCAATGTCAGGATACACTGTTGCCACAGCAGTAGAATTATCCGTTATTGTGTCAGTTATCGACGGCTCTCTTAGCACGTCATTTTCTTGCTCCTCTCTTACAAAGTGACTTGAAAACGGACTATTCCTTAGCTTCTGAGCTGTTCCATCATCCTCCACCGCCTCTATGGACACCTCCTCATTCTACATTACAACAAATCATTAAAAACCTTTAAATCGCAAGAAAACAATTAACATTCCAATTAAACTGCTTTTTCCTCACATTATTAACATCTTCATCGCCATAACTTCCCTCCAGCTGAACTACCATCAACAGCCCACAACTGAGACACAGCCACCGTTGGAAAAACATGACAAGTAGTCTCCAATTTTGATTCTACTGTTGCTGTTCCACATTTAACTTAACTACCTAAAAATCTACAATTTAGAACGCTCTTTGTTAAATAACCCATTTAATTTTGCCCAAACACCAGTGTGCTCTAACTGCTACAAATTTACTTTTCCATGACCAATCCAACTGTGTGCAGTTAAAATAAAGGCTGCACTTTAACCTAAACTCATGTTCCTTTCAGTTGGTTAGCCCAGCAGTTAGTTTTTAATTTTTTAATGGCTGCTCTGCGATAACCAGACGGTAGCGCTTGGCCAGGCTGCTTGATGAGTGCAGCGTAGCAGATGGTTTAAAAGGCTAGCAGAAAAAACCATTGGCCTATGCCCAACTGAGCCTCGGTGGTCCGGGGTGCAGGCTTCAAACCTGTAGGTGATGCGAGTCACAGAGGTTCGATTCCTCCTGGTGGGCGATCACAATTTTTGTACGCCGATTTTTAACCGAATCCGTTTCAAATCCTGCCGTTTATCTTGTGTATAAATTTCTACATTTTATTAAATTTTTAATACTGCAAAAATCAGTAAATCAAGTATAGAAACAAGAGTAAAGTTTGAATTTTTTTATTGATTCCTTTCATATTTTTATATTAAATACTTTTTCATTTTTCCTGTTTAATATAATCATAATAATTTACGGTTTCACGCCGGGATGCGTTACAGTTTAATGCATTTTTTTGACAACCCATTTTGCAGAGCTTTCTTTTTTCTGTGGGTTCTATATAGGGCTGTTCCTAGAGAAGACTAAAACTCCACTACATACACGGTTGCACTATTTAGAGTAGACCACGACGGTTTGCTTTCTCCTCGTGACACAGACACACGCACAGGTGCGCAAATAATTGGATACACAATATATTGAATGTGTAATGGACTCTCAATCTAATAGATATATATATATATATAAATGCTAGACAGTTATTGTTACAATTTCGTTGACTGACAATATAATAGTATAATGGTGTATCAGTTAGTGTAATAATAATAACTAGGTAGTTTGGATAGTATAATGGCGTTTAACAAATAACTTAATATAACAAAAAAAACGTTCTTATAACAAACAAAAGACTTGCTAAATTTGTTTAAAGCTCATAGTTTACGTTAAATCATTCACAATTTTGTTTGAAAATTGTAATAACTGTGTATAGTAATAATAATAATGTGTGGCTAGTAAAATTGAATATTATTCTATATACTTTTTTTTGGAATAAACACTGGAAAATAACGAAATGACTTAAAACCTCAAAAGAATTAAAACGGTTTAGTTTCAGAGTGTAGTTTTGGTTTTATACGTAACCTTTTTCTTTGTTTAGGTATTTCTACTATATTATCGTATCTATGATTTTTTATCAAGTTTCTACTCCAGTTTTATCATCGCTTCTATGCGTTGTAGTTCCAGCAAAAATCGCACCACCAATAAAGCGTTACAATACTTTAAATATTTCTTTTCTGTATCGCGTAGTATTTTTTCGACTGTCGACAAATGTACATCAAAAAATTAATAATATGTATTTATATTAAAATTTATAATTGTGAATCTTAGACTCTTCTTGAACTAACAAAGTCGAGGCAAGCAATATCATCATTTACAGGATCAAAGGTTCCAGTTCTGACGTATTTGACAGATTTTGACAATTTTACAAAATAAATCACAAAACCTTCTGTTCTGCTCTGGTGGCAAAACTGACAATTTGCTATGCTCATCAGCATGCGTGTTAGTATCAAGAATTACTTATATTACACATGGTCATTTTTAACAAAAACACGTTTTCGTAATATGGCAAAAAATGAAGTTTACCGAAATGATTATACAATATATATTATGTAGCTTAGCAGTTCCATGCGAATGTCGTAGTGACTATATCATGATTATTATCCACTTTGTAAATCGTATTGTTGTCTGAAACAACAAGTAGCAGAGTGAGACGGATAATTAATACATTTTTAGGAGTTTTTACCTTAATCACTAGCACAATATAGAAGCTTATTTTATAACGTATATGTATTCTTAACATAACTGCGATTTCTACAAACATTGAACTGACTTCATTCGAATTTTTGCTTGTCCATGTAATTGTTACTCATTAAAAATTATTATCACACACGACAGTAGTTACACAAAGTTTTCTTGCTTATCAAAAAATAGTAAATTGCAATTATAAGAAGATTGGCATATACACCCAGTTACTGACAAGTTGCTAATGTCCTGATCCAGTGCACAAACTATAATTTGTAGAAAGCACTTCTTTCTTGCACCGTGGTAGATTTATAAAAAATGATCTGTGAGGAAGCACGGCTGGAAAGGAAGAAAACTGAGGAACGTAATATCATTTACAAATCATTTAAGAATATTACAGGGAGATTTAAAAAGTTAACAATAAGCTTAGTCAATCAAGGTTGTACAATTTGAAATAACACAAATCTTCAGTATACTTTGATCAGCCGCAGATGAAGTCACGATATTCTATATTACTATATGGATAATAGCATAATAAACTGGATTCACACACACTAGCTCAGAATGACAGAAAAATATGTAGGAGCTTACCGGCACTGAAATCAAAAATAGCGTCTATTGACGTGTACTTCCGAACTACAGTCAGTAAATGTTTAGATACGCACTGTTTTGGTTTTAAAAATAGTTACCTACTAAGAATAAATACAAAAAGATTAATTACACACTCTGGTATACATATTTTACGCGGAGGACGAAATTCTCTCGATTAATTTATGACGTCCTAGACAACACTGATAAAATCAGTGTTTTACTATGACGACGATCGAATGGTATTTATGTAGTTTTTCTTTCATTTTTGAATTATGTCATGCAACATAGTTTCTTCAAATCGTTTTCTTCGGCCTCCATTTCATCATCATTGACAACAGGTTGGGCCCTTGGGTCGATGCGTGGCAAATAGGCCTCATAGTCGAGGCCCTCACGTTCGTAAAATAGCATGTACGCAGTGCTGGTTTCAATTTGATCCTCTTGTACTTCCTGCTCATAAAATGAGAAAATCAGAAAATGTCAGAAATAGGGAAAATGAGCATTTAACGAAAACATTGAATTAAAGAATTGTACTTACCTTGCAACTACTGTCATTAAAACAGTACCATTTTTCGTTAGCACCTTTAGCATAAGAGATGTAGTGACCACCTCCCATGATTCCATTATGGCACTGTAAGAATAATTTTTAAATGTACATTTATTTGCCACTAAAGAGACCCATGTGCATTTAATTTATAGTAGCACCACTTATTCATGTGCACTCACCACAATGGCGTAAAGCTTGTACTTGAGATCAAATGGATTCTCGCCATCCATAAGTCGATGTTGATGAAAGTCTTGAAGGGGGAACAGACTTGCATTGGCCTCATCCTCCTTGGCATCCGGATCCATAGCAACCTCCGCCGTTTGACGGGGAACTTCTGCCAAGTACTTGTTGGGGTACAGGTCTTTGAACGGAAAGTTGACAACCTTATGCGACTTGATCCATCTGCCTTGCACGGGTTGGAACCGTTTCAGGTGTACAATCAAGACGGGAGGTAGTCGCCAAATCTGTAGCTTCTTAGTTGCCAGCTGATGAGATCCACACTTGGAACATAAATACTTTTCGTCCTCACTTAGTTCCTCCTCCTTTGTGAAGGAATCCAAGCAGGTAGCCAATGGTACACTTTCCGACAACTTCTTACTGCTTTCCTGTACACTTGGATCCTCAATAGTTTCCAGTTCTTGAGTAGTCTGATAGCGCAGGTGAAGCGCCGTTGGGTCCCAATCAATAGCAATACAGATTGTAGACGAGTTCAGCTTTTCCAACGTCTGGTTCTCCGAACACAAGATGGTACATCCCCGACAAAAGTTCCACCAGCAGCAAAGTCCACACTTCCATTCTGCTTCTCGGGAAATAATTCTGAGTACGAAAGGATACTCGTAGCCCAAGCTGTCGTCGCTACACAGAACAGAAATCAAATTTTTTACTATTAATATCATATTATTCAAAGTGCACCTTAATTGCAATAATTCTTACCAATCTTGGGCGTGATTGTAAATGTTGGGTCCTTCAACCGGTGGTAAAGGACTCAACAATCTCGCCACCATCGCCCAAACTCTTTTGTACAATTCCAGATGCGTGATACCCTCTGTGACAGGTATCACAATTGGGGTACCAAACAAATGAGGCTGAGATTTTTGAGAGGCAAGAAAGTAGCTTTCCTGTCGCATTACTTTCCGATGAACAGCAATCAGAAAATGGTCCTTAAGATGACCACCTTCATTATTGTTGTTATTATTGTTATTTGATAATCCGTGAAGTCCGCTGTGATGACTGCCACTACTGGAATCACTGCTCTGTCGGGAATGACTTGGCCTCATCATCATCGCTGCAGAGTCTGCTGATGAGGGTCGCAACAAAGAAGCTGTGGAACCGGATCCAATCATGCCACCATTTGTTCCCTGTGTCGTTGGATTTGGCTGATGATTCTTGCTGCTAGTTAGAATCCTTTTGATTTGCTCATCTTCCTCCAACTTTCCCTCTCCACTCTTGCCAGTCTCGTCAACAGGTGTGCACACTTCGTATGCATAAACTGGCCTTGTCACGAAGCTCCCTTTGACACGCTGATTGTCCTGAAATATTGTAGTTACTCGGCTGAGCCGACTCTCGGATAGAAGCAAGTTATCGGGTTGTAGCTTCCAAATTTCGGTATTCCTACTGTTTACAAGGTCACACAGTTTCTTTTTGGCATCCACAATTCTATCTTCAGTCCCTGCAAGAATGGCATATCTCGTTGGAGTCTTGCCATCTTGCCGAACTACGACGAAATCACACAACAAGTAGCTTTCCATGGGAAGTGGTAGCGTTAAATAGTTGAATGGATCAAATCGTACGCTTTCCATGTTGCACGCCCTACAGCGAACAGCAGACTTGAGTTGCCCGTGAAATAGATCGACAATGATGCTCTTGTTTCGCAACAAGTGATTTTCCCAGGCTTCCTGTGCACAAATAATGTCGGGTCTGTTATTACTGTCCTTTAGCTCAACGTAGGGTTTCTCAGCAACACGATTCAGGTCCTCATGAAGGCCATCCAAAAGGAAGGCCAGCAACTCTTGAGAGTCGTTTTGCTGGAATCCACTAAAACGGGGAGAGTATTTGCCAATTGTCAGACGGAGGTTGAAGGGAGCAATGGTTTTACACTGACCCTTCCACATTTGTATAATCAGATCCCCGTACTGCTTTGCAATGTGGCCCTTCATTCCTAGTGGATTTGTTCGGTTAATTTCATGCATGTACATCTTTTTCATAAAGTACAATGTGAGTGGCTTAGTGTTGGAAACGCATTGAAGTGCAGCATTCATAAAACACGTATTCCCCAGATTGTTTAATCCAGTAACGCCTTTCTCGGATTTTTGTTGCGCAGAAACGGACATTGCTCGACGAATCCTTTGCTGCTGTTCACTACTATTAGCACCACCCGCAGCAGCTCCAGAGGAGCTTACCACAGTTGCAATTTCTTCGGGCCATGTTTGATCTTTGTTCCGAGTCTCTATGAGCACGTGAGAATTGTCCATGATACCGGCTTCCTCCAGAGTTTGTTCCTCCTCCTCAAGCACAACAAGGAATGACTGATCGTCTGGGTGAAGTAAGTCTAGTCGAGTATCTTGATGAATTAAGCGCAGCTTTTGGCAAATGAAATTCCACACTTGAACGATTCGTGTTTTCCGACTGAATGACGCAGTGAAGGACAATGTCCTTTTGGGAGGTGCAATGCCTGAGCTTTGCACAAAGGAAATTGTGGTACTCAGCGCAGTTGCTCCGTACATTCCTGCCATACCTGCCCAGGGCGTACCGGAACCTGAAGGTATTGCCTTTGCTACCTGACTACCAACACCTCCACCACCCACGGGTTGCTGGTGTCTGTACAGGAGCAAAGTCAGTGGGTACAACTCCAACTCCAGCTTTTTCTCCGTTTCTATAACCTGTCTTGGAAGGGCAACCCCAGCACCGTACCACTGTTGAAGGGCGTTCCATAGTGTCTGAGGCAACAGTTTGAAATCTCGTCCTTCCACAATGTCCGGTCTAAGTCGTCCTCCCTCTCCAGTTAACGACTGAATTTTTGCCAGGTGAGCAGAAGGGGTTACCAGCAATGCAAAGTTGTCAATAGCACCAGGCCTCCGAGGTTTGCGTCCTCCACTTGCAGAGGAGGATATACTAGAGGAGCCATTCACTGAGCCAGTAAGTCCCCGCCGAACACTTCCTGGTGAATTGACTGGACTAGGGGTACTACTGTCAAAAAAATAAAATTGATCGTTAAGCATATTTTGCAGTTGTTCATTTCTAAAGTAACCATGAAACTCAGTTGTACCTGGAACTATCCAGGGTGGTGAGGCTTAGGGAACTGGAACTCGTTTTTTGGTGATTATGATTCAACAAGGCCACAGATGATGGTCGATCAATTGATCCAGTATCTGCATTGATGCCTGAATCTTCCTGATGATGATGATGGTCTTGAATTGTGTTGATAGCAGTGACTACTACATTTTGACTACTGTCATTAGCCACAACTGAGGATGTAGCAGATTCCGTATTGGATTTACGAAGGGACCAACAGGTGCGACCACTGCCGCCACTACCTGAACTACTATTAGCACTTCGTACTCTACTACCACTGCTATTGTCTGTTAGTGCACCACTGTTAACCGAGTTACTATCACACATTATGTTCCCATTGCTGCTGCTGCTATGATAGCCGCCTCCAATGCTCCCAGATCTGTAGCAACATTGGACATAAGTTAAATGATAGTTGTCATTCGACAAAGTTAAAAATTCAGAAAAAAACAAACATTTGTATACTTACATTGAGCTCAATCCAGAGTCACTGTTGCTCATTACTGGTGGAGGATTAGGGTTAGCATACTGGCTCCACAGATTCCACCAATCCATTGATATTACATACCAAATTTGTCCCCCTTGGTAGCCCCGTTTTTCTTCCCGAGTCAGCCAGGAAGTTACAACTTCATACTCCTCCGCAGGGTCCAATGGCTTGAGTCCGAAAACGATTTGACAAACTTGATAAATAAGCAACAGAAATTGTTCCGGAAGTGGGTTTGACAGTGACCAGACTAGATATTCTTCTAAGGTCATTCCTCCTGACTTGGAATCACCCATGCCACTACTCATATTGTTTTTGATTTCTTCAAGGTACACCGCATTGTCCTTTGTTACGGCGGCCACAATCTCATCTTTGGGATTTGTATCTGACAATGTTTCAATTAGAACTGACTTCATGACACAAATCATTTCTTCGACTTCCATTAGGGACAAGAGGCCATCCTTGTCCAGGTCGAATATCTTGAAACAAAACTTTTGACGTTCAATTGGTGGTCCCCTAGCAGCAGCGGATATTCCACATGCCATCTCTTTGAAGTCAATGTGACCATCCCGGTTCTCATCGAATGCATCAAAAAAGCCATGGAATATTGACTCAGGTATAGGTGGGGAGACTAGGGGAAGTAAAGTAGCGGGATCCATTTTCCCACTTCGAGAGTATGACTGGAGTTGCCAATATCGCTTCTCAAGCTCTATAATGTCCTCTTCTTCCACTACATAGTAGAAAGTACAAACACCTGCATTTTAATACCTATACACAACTGATAACGTTTGCGTACTTGATAAGCCTATACTTACGATGAGTGACACCAGCAAGAGTCTGATAAAAGGTGGGAGTTTCATGATCATCGGAAAGTGTAAAATGACTGTATCCATAGCCTGGATTGTTTGTGTTCCTGTGGTGATCTCTGCCGATCAACCAACAGGAAATGGAAGTGACATTTGGGTTTTCTAGCAGCCATCTTCGGAATGGTTCGTAATCGGTACTTGTATTCTACGGAATATTAAAAGTAGCCCATTCATTTGGTGGATCACCTACTTAATTATTTTAAATAAGTAGAGTTTGTAACTGTACCTGCATAAACAACCTATAGAGACTATCAGGTACGCTACAACCTTCAATATCTTGAATGAATCTGATGAATTCATCCCGAACTATCACATTTTGATCGTTACAATAAAAGGAAAAGATGACTACACAAAAAAAGTAGAAAACATACATTTTGGTTAAAATCTTTTGATGCATGTTATTTGTTTAGTATTCTTTGATTTTTTAAACTACATACATCGAATTTTCTCTTCTTGTGTGCCCTTAGTCAGCAGTACAAGTGCAGTAACTAGGTCCTTGAATTGAATTCCTTTACTTGTTCCTCCGCATGCAACGTATATGTCCTAGGATTTTAAAAATGAGAGAAATTCTTAAAGAAAGTTTCTTTTTTACAATTCTTTAAATTTTCAGAGTCCTGAGATCAAGGTTTTTATCCTAATTGAACACTAACCCCAGCAATTTCAGCAGGAAAAAGATCACCCAACACTTCTCGTGCAAATGATTGCTTGCTCATGTGACTATTTTGACTGTTTTGAGTGACCACCCTCTTAAACGCATCGTTAAGTCGACGATACTCTGCATCCGTAACTGAAACAAACAATGTATTTATCATGTTAAGCACACATTCTTCCAACATCCCCTTAGGAAAGCCTTCTAGTATCAATATTCCGCACTTACTGCGAGCCTTGGCATCTTCAAACGTTATACAAACTGCCTTCGCCTCCTTCGTCCCCAAATAGCCCGAAATCGAACTAAATATTGATTTCAACATCTTGAAGCTCTACGAGTGAACTAGTACTAGTTTTAGCCTCTGTCTAGAACTTTGGAATGTCTCCAAACTAGTTTCTCCGTAATTCCTTAACTACAACTCCACCCCCATACATTTACGTTATTAAAGCACCCCTCCTCTTTACTCCCAGTTATTTAGTCAGCCAGCGCAGCTGTAGTAAAGCCTGTCGCTGCATTTAGGTCATTGTTCAATCCAGTGGACAAATCTTGCCACATTAACTCACTACTAACCGTAACCATTATTCTGCCGTTGCAACAAAATTCACTCATTTCAAATCTATCTACAAAAAACCTACCTATATTCCTTACTAAAATCTTTTCCTTTTTGATAAACCAAATTTTCCTAATTATTCACCAAAACAAAATGGAAGATCATCTTTAAACCGCAACCTTCCAACTTTCATCATATATTATCCAGCCTCAAGATAAGGCTATCACTCAGTCAGACACACCGCCAATCACAACAGATAAACTGTACTAAAACAATCAACCTTCTTCTTATCACCAAATTGATTCCAAATCTCAATCCAAAAAATCAATCAAAACGCATGGACCTCCGCCCACAACCTCAACATTTTAAATATATTATTTTGGCAATGATTTCCACAGGTCACTGTACTTCTTCCCCAAAAAGCAATCCTTCCAACCCCACCTTTTCAACCTGTCTTTCAATCATCCACAAACAAAAGTGACATTTTTAGCCGAAAATTCCACCACTTATCATTCATCATCATCCTTGGACCATCCTGTTCCTCCACCCATGTCTCTAAACTCCTATTCCTATTGCTCTTGAGACTTCTGCAAAGAAAAGAATGACAGATGAAAGGATCTGTGGCAATTCATCTCAAGCATACATTATCTTTTAGCACCTCATAAATAATTCATCACTTAACGCTTCTTCTGAATGCAACCTACCGTTTTAATTTTGCCAACTTGTCAATCCCAGCACCTCTGCGAGTGACTCTGTTCCCTATTGCCAAACCACTGTGAACTTCACTCTGGAGTTTAAGGCTCTTGGGCAATAACTTTTTAAGCAGTTTTTTGAAAAATATTGACTATCTGATCATCATGATATTGCCAGCTGACAGTAAAAAAAGAGCGTGAGATGATGATGATCATGATGATTCCGTTTTTAGAGTGAAGAATAGAGACGACCACGACGGAAAGAAAAGAACCCAAGTCAGTTTATTATGAGCTTCAAAAAAGAATACACGGACACACGAAAGGACGACGGCAAAAATGATATTTTTTATTAGGCAGGTCTATATACAACTTTACACGAATCTGTTCTGTTCTTCCGTAGAAGCAGGAGTAGTAATATCACGTCGCAGATCGTACCAGTCCGTCATCTCGAAAAAAATGTGAATGAAGTCAACAAGACAACATTTTCTGGTGCTAGTGGTGGCGGTGGCGATGATGATAATGATGACGACCACGACGGAGGAGTGAGAATGATGATAATGACGATGGTGACAACAACTTCAAGTTTGTATTGCAAATGTTGATCTGAGAGATGAGGATTGTTATATAGCTAAGTGGTCTGGTGGTGTCTACTGTTCTTTTATAGAGCTTTTTATTCACTTTTTGGTGAAATTTCTGGGAGAAAAATGGCACACTTTTTGTGTGAACGTTGGCATATGTGCGAAAAAGAAGTAAGGAGGAAGGCCTGTTCGGCTACTTGGTGTGGTGGTGGCAGTCAGTCACAGCTCTCCAGCACACATTTTACCCAGCACCACGAAAATGAATAATTAAGCCAAATCAGCGCAGTGAATACATATAGCATGTTAGTCATCCTCCTTAGGCAATTGCGGAAGGTTATCCTAGCACGCAAATATCCATATTTTTGTAAGTTGTACTTAAATGTAGCACTACGACAAAACGTAGTGATTAGAAACCAATCTCTTCAGGAGGATGACTAATATGCTATATGTATTCACTGCGCTGATTTGGCTTAATTATTCATTTTCGTGGTGCTGGGTAAAATGTGTGCTGGAGAGCTGTGACTGACTCCTGTAGGGGTGATGCGTTAAAACCTATAAATTTTAAAGGTCAATAACTTGCCCCGCACACGCTATATGCAAAATGTAGACATTGTGGATTGTGCTACTTGACCTCCTCTATCAGATGCGCCTACTTCCAGCTGCAAGGGTAGTGTGCCAGGAGAGTTATTAACGGTCAAATTTGCGAATTTTCGGTGGCGCTATGTTTTATAGGCGGATTTTAATTTTATTGGGTTATACCTATATATAGGTCAAGTTGGTTAAATTTTAATTGTGATTTAACTGAAGAGGGCTATATTTTAATTGCGATTAATTAAAGAAAAGTCAAGTCTGTTAAATGCTTTAATTATGATTTAACTCAGCTGGGTTACTTTTAATGCGAAATTTTTGGATTCAATTTAAATCCGGTTCACGTTAAGTTGGTTAAATTTTAACTGCAGTTAGCGTTTAGGGCCAAAAAAATGTGGGTTAGAATTTGAATTTATATTAAGTGGGATGGGGTTTTAAATTGCAATTTAACGGAAGGAATAAATTCTAATTGTAATTTAACTAAGATAGGTTAATTGGGATTTATCTGAGGTAGATTCAATTCTAATTATGATTTAACTGAGAAGGGTTAAAATTTAATTGTAATTTAACTAAGATGGGTAAAATCATAATTGCAATTTAATCCCTTACGTAAAGCCATTTACTAAACTCCTTTGCGTAAAACCATCCTCTAAAGCTTAGAGACTTAGAGACAGACAGGTACACATGTTTGAACAGAGTTTTGATATTTTGAACTTATCTGAGATGGGTTAAATTTTAATCGGACTTTATTAAGATTGGTTAAATTTTTATGATTTAACTGGAGTGAATTACATTCAATTCTGATATTTGCGTATCCAATTTTATTTGCAGCTTTAGTTAGGATGGTTGAATTATGCAGTTTTACTGGGATGGGCGGTATAAATAAGTAAGGGTGGTTGAATTGTAATTGCGATTTTACTGAGATGAGGTTTGAATTGCAATTTAACTAACTTGGGTGAAATTTTATTACGACTTATTTGAAAAGGGGTAATCTTTAATTGTGGTTTAACTAAAAAGATCTATCCACTCCATTTATTACTAGATAACAGCAGCATTGTTTATTTGCTGCTGACGGGAATACTAGTATATGTACATTCCACCACATTTAACAAGTGCTATAGAATAAGTGTGTACTTTATGCGTACCATGAAAATGATTTTTTTTTTGCAAAAAAATGGTAGAAAAAAGTGTTGCTGCTACTATGCTTTTGCCCTGCTACCTGCACTGACTGAACTGTGAACTGACACTACGCCAATTTTTTCATAGAGGAACAACCAGAGTAGAAAATTGGTAGAGAGAGAAAAGGTTGTGTCAGCAAAAGTGCTATAATTCCATCACATTGAACTGCACACTCAAAAGAGCATAATATTTGTGTTTGATTATAACTACAGGAGGATGAAATTGATGGTGTTTGGTGAATTGTACGGCTTGATGATGATGTTACTTTGAAGGCTTGTCCTCTACCAAGTTTCATGGAGAATGTTAAAAAAGCTGATATTATAATAGTAAAAATGCGGATGTTGAGGATGTAGCCATGTAGCATTTTCTGCAAGTTGTATTTCATAGCATATTATTGTGTTTCCATGATATTACGGACATGGAAAGGTGGATTCTTTAGGGTTTATTTTGAAGGAATAAAATGATAATGATAATATTGGAACATGGAATTAGAAAATAAATTGGAATCGGGCTATAATAGCAAGCTGAAGAATTAAACTGGTGCTGCCGTGCTACCTTTTGTTTGTTTGCACGTTTGACATGCTATTAATTGTGTGTGTAAAATGTCAGAGAGAAGTGGTGGTTATCTGGCCAAGCTACACACATCATCATCATCATCATGAGATAATAGGAAAGCGTGTGCAGGTAAACAGCGGAGGATAATTTATTTGCATAGTTAATGGCTTCACTACTACGACTACCGTTATCCTTTTGCCGTTTAAATGGTGATGTAAGGATAATGGGCAATGACTAATGATATTTTAGAAAAATAGCGGAATGATGAGAGCTCATATATAAACTGTTTGCGTAGTGTAGAGTATCTTCTGTACTTGACAAACAAGAGATGAATGTAACGAGCAATAATAAATTTTTCCATGCAAAAAGCAAACGCTTGGCTAAGCCAAGTTGGCTTGTTGATACAATAGGGACGAATGCATAGAGTACCTAACTTAGCAAGACTATTTATTGTACTAAGCTGTTAATTAGAATTAATGATAAAACACAAGTTTCCATGAATTTATTGACTAGTTTGCTTTGTTGCGTTTGCTAAAACGTGGATTGTTATTTTTTGCAAACAGTCATGTTTGTATCTGACACTATAAAATGCTTCAGTTTTTATCCATTTACAGTAAAGCCCAGTTCATTATTACCAAGAAGTAGCAAACAAGTTTACTACTTGTTACTTGGTAGCAAGGTGAAAAGTGTTAAAAGATAAAGATTTCTTGGAACCTCTGCTCACATCTAGGCAAAGTTGGAACGGTTCACACACAAGATGTTTGGAATGAAACGTTGAAAACGTATCCCAAATCTTTTGCTTTCTCCAAAAATGCTGCTTGTGTGGGCTTTGATGTTGTTCTACTTTCCCTTTCGCTTGGCTGCTGTCGGTTGGGAAAGCATTTCTATGAAAATGTCTAGATGCTTTATATAAAAGCGTGTATTTATATTTATAGTTTGTATTTCTGTAGGTTATAACAGTTTTTGTGGCATGAGTAAGCTCTAGAAAGAGCTCGTGGAAAACCAAGGCGTGGGCGTATCGGAGAAAGTTGCAAATTTTCCAAAGTCGCAGTTTCTGTATTTGTAGATGTTTGTACTTTAGTATTAGTACATGTAGGTAGAATATGATAAATGATAACATGAAAACAGTGGAAATTTTTCTAAGTAAGTCGGAATGCAGCAGGTGGCACCTGATTAAGGTAAATGAGCATCGTTTGTTGAATTCAAAGCGTACATTGTCAATTTATTCATATTATACAATTCATTGTCAAACCTGCAGTAATGCAATAAGAAATATTTCATTTATGGTTATTATAATAATACTAACATGCAGGCAACATTGCACTAATCGCTAATTGGAAAGGAACGTACACTTACTTAAAAAATAAGCGTAGTGCAACCAACGGAACTTCGGTCTCGGTACTTCACTCGCCTGAAAGCCACCAAATCCGAGAGGTATATGCTTGCCGGATAAAATAGTAGCACAAGCTCAGAACTTCTAATAAAGTCAGGGCAACGGCAACACCTACGAGTATTTGGTTAGTCTTTACACTTTCCTGAAGTCCATCAATTAGTAACTTCGTGGTCCTATGGAGTTTATTGAGTTCGGTCACACTGTAAAAACAACAAGTTGATTTATTCGTTGCCGTTAGTCACATTCTTATTCAAACATAAAGCTTTACATGACTATACTTACTTTGTTGGTACGATAACTTCGAGTGCATCCAATCTGTTTGAAAGCGCTTTAACTTGTGATTCAATCTCCGCCACATTGCTGCTGAAGCAACTGGCCAAATCAGTAACACTGAAAACAAATAAATAAAACATTTTGTATTCTGCAAAGTCGCATAGAAACATGTAAATATGTATAATTATAATTACCTTTCGTTGGCTTTCTGTAAAGCAGCGTAAAGTCCTTCAATTTTGGAACCCAGCAAGGTCACATTGTTCAAGTGGACGGCTAAATAAGCAACACTGAAAATAAATTCGTCATTATAATATGTATTTCTGATTACTTTTATGAACATGCCTGTATGATAATAATTACCTTTCGTTGATTTTCCGCGAAAGTTCTTTAACCATAGTCTTTGTCTTGTTGACATCACAGGAGAAACAATAAGATTTACTGCAAAGACAAACAAATTTGTCATTACATATTATTTGTCATGCAGTCTAATTTATTCAGATATGATATTAGATATTTCTTACCTCGTATTGACTCCGTGGAACTGCTTAAGCAAATAAACCCCTTCATTCAAAATTGAAAGATCAAGCCACTGATAGTAATCTGTTAAACTGTAAGTATTATTGTCAGTGACGTATGATAGATTAGCTCCAGTTCGAAAGTCTTTGGACGTATCCACAATCATTGGCAGCATCGTTGCAGCGGCGAGAATAGAGATTGCCAAGGCAATACAGGACCGCACTGCGTAATTTGCCATTTTGCAGTCTGACTCCAGAAACTCTTCTAATTCCTCCAACTTCTTGAGTTTAGAGTTTTTAAGTTTGCAGTCCCTGTAAAAACAAACAGAAAATATTGTCTTAACTTTTCAAATGATCAGACAACTTGCCATTACACCGTTACAAGTAGGCTTGGTTTACTTACCTTTATTGTTCTCGGCTAGCTCAATTGGAACAAATAAATGTCCCCCACGTTTGCTAAAATGGTCACGAAAGCCAAAAAATGCGGTCAGGCTTTAGCTGTTTGATGTTAAAAGCATAAAACGAAAATCGCAAAAATAAACTTGTAAATTTAAAATACTTCGTAAAAGATATGGTCAAATCCGACTTAATTTGAAATACAGCTTACCCAAGCAAAATTGGTCAAATTTTTCTGAATTCTGGCAAATTGGTTGGTTCGCCTCAAGAGAACGGTTTGTTTTGTAATCTCGAGCGAGAAATTGCGTGATTTAGAAAATGTCACCACTCAAACTGTACGGATATTTTGGTAAAGAGTAAACTTGCAATAGCGCACAAGATACTCGTTTGTCTGAAGATGATTCTTCGACTGGACAGTAAGAGAGCTGGTGTATGAATAATGACTTCCATAAAATTCGGTTCCATTTTTATACTTTGGAAAACAAAGGCGTTCGGAATTTTTGAACAGAGTAGGTTCAGACAGGCATAATTTCGAACCAGTCTCATGAACAAAGAATGTCCAAAGTTGATAAAAGGAATCACGAAAAATCAAACGTGATTCATCTAACTGGACCGGAAGTGACTTTAGACCTAAAGTTCTCATCTTTTTTTCAGTTCTTTTTCGAAAAATTTTCAAAATCTGTGAACAAGAATACATTGAACGTTCAAATATTCTATGATTTCAATGAAGTGAACTTTGCCTTTCTCCGTCCTTTTCCAGAGTTTCAAGCATTTACTGAACACTGAATCATTTTTCATTTTAACATTTATTTTTGCACCCGAAACCACAGAAAGTGGAAATTGATGAGAGAGAATGATAGAATACCAGAATACTGGAAACAATGCGCATGCGTAGTTTGCCTAATCAAGAAACGGCAAGCAACCGTCACTACGGTTTGTGTGTGAGAAAACAAAGAAAGAGCATCCCGTCAAACGACACTTCCGGCTCTAAATATATAAAACGAGCATTTTCTTTGTTCCTTTCCTCTTTCAAAATTGCCCTTGTCAATATTATGCAGACACCACTTCAAGCCAGACTAGGTACCTTGATTAATTGAACGTGTTCGAATGGAGCATGTTGGTAGAAACGTTTTAAAGTACGAAATTTCATTTGCTTTTGACCTTTGGACAAGTTATGAAGGTTTGGACCAGAGTTCCATTTTTGTTTTCTTTACTTATTTCAGACGGTACTTATTTCTCGGATTTCCCTCAAACTAGCGCATATCTTAAATGGCAGAGAGGTTGACAATGCTCATCATAATATACATTTATGCTAAATATAGCTTGAAAAATGCCAAGTTATACGTTATCCGTCATTCAATTGAATAAATTTCCATGCAATCAAGAAAAACTGCATACAATAGAGTTAAGCTAATGAATTATATTGCGCCACATTACAACGTGTGTCATGTGCACATTTTAGTTTCAGCCATTTCAATAAGATGATCAGAAGTATTATCGGATTTCTTCATTTAAAAAAAATCTGATTGAGATTTTTTAAACAGAATCTGAAAATTTACTGCTCTCTTAACTTATTTTAAAATAGCAAATTAGAAAGCATTATGCTTTTGCTTTTCAAATAGTAAAAAACAATAAAAAGAAACCGCATAGACCAGCATTTACTCCAAAAAACATTTGTGTCATTAAAAATGTTAATTACCCATGGCTACAATATTTATCTAACAAATTCCGCTGTGCATACACATGAACACCTTTCATGCGTAAAAATTGCACACATAATCATAATCATCATCAAGTTCCTAAGAATTCCATGGTTAATGTGCCACTAAAATGATAAATGAACATTATACATTATGTGTCTCTCTCGAAATCTCTAGAATTCACTATTACACGCGTCCTATCCTTACTGATCTATCTGATCTTTACAGAATATCCACCTATAATGCTGCATTAATAAACGGCGTAGCCAGCACAATTAAAGCATTTGCAAGAGATGCCATACTTTCAGGTTAAATCATCCCAGACACATGAATATAAAATGTAATCTTCATCACACGTCAAATTTGTGGCATGCATGACAGCGTTCATTTCAGCACGCAAAATCCATAAAAAATTTATGTCGCTCTTGTTCCAACAGCAACTGTCATACATTTTTGCAAACTTTTGTACAAAAACCCATGTAGTTTAAGTGGCATTTTTTTAAGTTGGCGTCATTTTGTATGAACGTCGGCCGCAGCTGTATCATTATCTAACGTCTAGAGCCGATAATGCGGTTTAGGCCAAAGAATAGAACCAGCAGAGCACCAACAACAAAAGTGATGAGTGCCGAGTGCTGAGCGAGGTGGCAATAAGAAGGAACGAGAAACAGGGCAAGAGCTGTCAGTAGACAAGAAGGAAACACCGGGCCTGGCCTCTACTCTATCGTCCTCTCCTTCATCTTCTTTCCTACCTTGCAAAATAAAGTGAGTACACCTATTTTTTATTAGTTAGATTTGACACTCAAAGAACAGAATATTTTTAAAAGGAAATATTAAAGGCACCTTCTTATTTGATTAGCAAGAGGGATTTTAATATAGAAAACTGTGATCTGGTTTATAACAGGAATTTACTCAAAAGGAAACGCACAGGTGCGTACAATTCAGAGCTAATAAGAAAGAGACTACCTGGAAGAGAAATAGGCGTAGCTGTAGATTATAGTCACTGAGCTAATTGAAAGAAAGGCGTATAATCTAAATTCAGACGGGAGCAGAAATTTGGACAAAGGGGAGTATTTTTAAGTAAGTAGTCCTGTGGTTATTTTAAGGAGTTAAAGAATACCTGCAAGTCTTCAAAATTAAGTTATAAACACATAAGTACAGAATAGCATGAATTATTAAGCATTGTTTTGTGCATATTTTCAGGTAACAACTACATTCCACCATATCATTCTTCAGAGACTGCGGAATCGGGGACATCTCTCATTCTTATTAGTGGACAAGTTATGGCTACCCGGGCGTACACAATGATCCCTTACGTGCTTGTGCTATTTCTACTGCAGATTTTTCTGCTGGGAACCGTTGGAGCAACTAACTGTAAAGGGTGTACCCCTCTAGACACATATTCCTTTGATAAGGTAAATGACTAGACTAATTGTTCCTTTAATTATACTTGTACTTAGCAAATTGTTATTTTGTCAGGGATTCATAAGCTGGTGCCGTTATAGATTTATCTTGTAATGCAAGGTGACGAAACGGTTAAGACTACGTGTCATATCAAGGTTGGCAATTCATGTTCATGAAATTGTGTATGCGACAGTGACGGGTGAGAAACATCAAGTTTCTCCAAGTTTGTCAAACATTCAGTAGCTAGTAGTCTGCCTAGCTACACTTGTTGTGATGGAACGAAAATGAGTATTTCTATACTTAACTATTGTATTGCTGTAAAGAAAGACGTTTTGGGGTCTTGTCAGACTGTCAGACCTTGGCACAATAGCAACACAACATTATGCACGACAAGCCGAGTCGTGTGAAAAATTAATGTGCACGGCTCATCATTGCATTGCCTGTGCTGTAAAAAATAATCGATATTTTTACTTCTTGTATCGGGCACTACACAATTTCAAGTACATTCTTAAGAATGACAAGTACTCTTACCGTTTCCTTTGGAATAGCTGTGCTAGAATACCGTTAATGATTTGAGGCATTTGTTTTTTCTTATAGATCATCACCAAGTTTAAAGCAACGCTAGTAAAGTTTGATGTTGCCTACCCGTACGGAGATAAGCATGATGAATTTGGAAAGGTGGCGGATGCCGTTCGTGGGGTTGATGACTTGCTGATTGCCGAAGTTAACGTAAAAGACTACGGAGACAAAGACAATGCGGATCTTGCAGAGAAGTATGAAGTGAAAGCAAAGGATTTCCCTGTACTAAAGTTGTTCCGAAAGAGCTTGAAAGACCCAATTCCCTACTTGGGAGAGTTCAAGCAGGATGATATTATTGCGTTCGTTAAAACTCATACTGGTGTCTACATCGGGCTACCGGGATGTATCGAACAATTTGATAGGATTGCGGAAGAATTTATCAGGAATAAGGACAAGGAGCGCAGGGAGACGCTGATGAAGCAAGCCAAGGAGTTGCTTAAAAAGGGGATGGACAACCCACAGAGTGAAGAAATGGCCAACATTTACTTGAAGCTCATGGAGAAAATCATGGAGAAAGGAGATGAATTTGTCAAGAACGAAATTCAACGCGTTGAAAACATTCGCAAGACCAAAATTCCAGTGGAGAAGAAGGAGAGTCTTCAAAAGCGACTTAACATTCTACAGAGTTTCAGACATGACGAGCTTTAAGGCAGATTAGACATAAAAGTTTTGTTCCTATTAATAAAAAAAATGTTCATTCAACGACTACAGAAATTAGGAAAAAACTGCTGAGGTTATTCATGAGGTTACTTAATGTCAAGATATAGAGAATTGATATTTTTGAATTTACTTTTCATGTAGTAATACGAAGAACCAAGTATTTTTCTGTTGTGATAATGCTAATTTTGTCATTCTCAACAAAATGTGAGTTGATTACCAATAATTTACTTTTGATGGTATATGCAAATACAACTATTCATTTATTCTTATAAATATTTCCCATTGTGATTGGGAATAACGATGCATGACGTGCTTATAATCTGCTCCAAAGATCCAAAAATGTAAAAAAGCGTACACTAGTTTTATATGATATTCAGTACTAAGCCAAAGGTTTGATATGTACTTAACATTTAGTGTAAAAACACCTCGGCAGATGTATGAATAATATGATGGATGAAGATTTTGATCTGAGATAAGTATTTACTGTACCAGTGTTACCTGTAACAATATATTTTGCCTATTTTACAAATTTATTATGTGTGATTTCTTGTCATTCAGTCTTTTTCTGAAAGTGTCCATGTTATGTTTGTACACTATAAATGGTTTTGTTTTGTTAGTTTAGTTTTTGTTACTAGCTACAATTGATATATAGCAATAAAATAAATTATAAAGTGTCCTTTTTTGTAAGGAAATGTCAATAAAGTATCTGTAGACGGGTGAAGTTCGTTGAGCTTTATTTAAAATTCCTATTGCATATTATCCACCAAGTACGTCAACAATGTTCTGAATAATTCATATTTTGAGAATAGAATTTTGCATATGCAGCATGCACACCAAAAAGAACCGCAAATTCAGCTTTTCCATTTGAAGAACCTTCGTAAAATATGCAGTGATCGTATCATAAAATTTGCAATTCGTCAGCAAACGTGTAGAATGCATGACAAAATTCTTGGAAAAGGGCAATGTGCTTACACTAGTGTCAAGTGTCATGTCATACAAAAACAACAACTTTTACTCATTGAAAAAATTACTTTATTCTTCCTTTGTTGTCAATAGTCTTGCGCTCTGTTTCTCCTCTCATTTGGATACTTATACGAAATTTTTATGCTTACAACTGCGATTGAACGAAACTTTTCGTCGAAAAAACAATACTTGCTTTTGAATAACAATATGTGATAATAGAGATAAACAATTCTTACAAAACAAAATGTTCTATATAGCTAAGTAGTTAATGAACGCACAATGTAGATACCGAGCCGTAGTTTTACTTAAATAGATAATTAAAAAATTAACTAGTTAGATATCATTGTCACGATGACGTGTATTTGCGCAAAAGTTACATATTAGCGCTACCCAGACAACTCTGTAATACGTATTTTCAAACTTGAGATTTAGTATAGCTAATGATGTACCTATTTTTGTCACATAGTAGCGTTGTAGGACATGCAGTACGCTCATAGTAGTAGTAATAGTAACATCTAGATACTCTTAGAATAAAAATATCAGTTAAATAACAATTAATTTAACACCATAAAAATTCGCACCAACTTATTTGTGTGTACATGGGTACCTCTACCTTTAGTCTACATTTACTCTCTAATTCTTTTCGGATTTCAAGTCCTCAAAAAGTGCACCATTCATCAATTCTCCAAGTTTCACATCATCAAAACAATTTAATGGCTTGAATTCACATATTATATTCCTTTGCCAATGGTAATTAAAAGCCACTTATTTTCGGCTTGTTTAAAGCTTAGGCTGCACTTTATACTTTTTGATGTGACACAAGTGGCAACGTATTTTTAAAAATCAATGAACAATAACTTACAATATAGCTACAGTATTATAGTTACAATTACGTACATTTTATATGGCTTTCTAACAATGATTATAGCGAATTATTGAAAACTACTTAAACTACTCTACACTAATTATAATACTATTGTGAACCCAAGAAAGTAGCTCACTACCTCATAAAGCATTGCTGAAAAAGTAAAGCTTAACCAAAAACTGGTGAATATTTTTACTATTGGAGTTTTCACTTACCAATACAGAATACAGACTTTGTATAGAGACAGATAAATCATGCTATCCACTCAAAACTTAACATTTTAATTGATTGTTCGGGACTGAAGACATTCTCAACACTAATGCGTATGCCGTAATAAATTTAAAATAACTTATTGATAGATCAAAATATTTTTTTGAGAAATTGAGATTTTCAATCCTTCAGTACAATTTTTTTTGAGATGATGCAAAGTTAATGTGTACGGAACTTGATGGCAAACTCTTAAATATTTTTCATTGTCAGTCTTTTAGGGAATTTCAGCCGCATAATAGCTCCCTAAATTCGACTTGCAAACTACATAATGTTCACAAAACTATACCTACTGATTAATAAGACAGAGACTGGCATAATAAGAGTAGGGCTAGTGACAGTAAACAGAGTTTGGTTGAGGGTGCTGAGTTATTAGCAATTTCTAATCCTACAATATAAATCACAAGAATTTCGAAGATTGTTCTTCATTTCCGGGTTACGGTTTGTTAGTTATTTTTTACAATGTTCTTACTTTAACACGAAAAATGACAAGTTATTTTTCAGACACTTATAGAAACAATATAAATAGTTAATTTACATTTTAGTTACATATATTTGCTAATAGTTTACATGTTGCCATAGAAACAAAATGAGCTCTTTGGTCAAATGTTGGATTGTTACAAACAATAATATCCACATTGTAATAATAAGGATGATATTAATAGCCGTTTTTTTTAAATTAAAAAACTCATGCTTTGTTGATTGTGTTTGCATTTTGAAACTAATACTCATTCTGAGTTAATGTACTACACAGGAAAAGGCATGTCGTTGATAATGCTACAGCTGGTGATATCACCACTTTCACCGTACTATGCTTCAATTAAATAATATATAATAACTTTACAAATTGTAAAAGAGGTTAATCCTGATTTTGTGAATACCATTCTTTACGTTGACAAAAAATGAACAAACAAAAGAGGTCGCTTCTCATAAAACTGAGAGGATCGTGATTGTGTGTGGCTGTTTACTCACTGGAATAAACGTTTCGCTATAAAAGTATTATTCTCATAGATTTTTCTGTAATTTCCTTTGATATATTTTGTTGTTTTCTGAAGAAAGCTAGTAGTCGGGGATTATATCGTAGTTTTCTTTTTGGCTCAGTCTTCTTCTAGTATGATTCCTAATAAGTCGTCCAGTAAATCCAAGAACCCTTTAAAGGACTCGTCATCCTTAATATCTAGCGCGTAGTACTTTTTCCGCACCATCGCGTGACCTTCAAGAATTGCTACTGTGGATGAGCAAAGTTTTGCTAGTTCTGGTTGACCTTCACATTGGAAATTTTTGTATCTAGAATTCTCATAGCGAAGAACGTCCTTAATATCCGAGTTTATAAATAGCTGGAGTTTGGATTTGTCCTCATCTGATAACAAGTCTATCTTCATCATCACACCTATATGAGGTATGGACAGATTAATGTACGAGGTGAGCGGGGTCATACAGCTTCCGATAAAGTTGTAACCATTCAGACCCATCCGCGCATCCCGAACAAATACTCCACAGGTTCGGAAATGCTTCATGACTAGCATGGTGGCAAACACCTTCATTGCTTTGGAGTGAACAAAGTATTGTGGCTCCTGCAAAAAAAGAAAACCGCACATTTTAAGGAAAATTCGACAAAATAAAGGATTCTTATAAATAGCTGCAAAACTAATGTAAAAATAACAAAACGTTTACCCCTGGACAGTCAAACAAAATGTAGTCGCTATCTTTGAGTTCACCGATTGAGCCGAATAGCCACTCTGGATTTTCCAAAACGTACCTGCAACAAAAGTAAAACAAGTGTGATTGTTTCTTTATGAATTCATTACTACGAATCAATCAAAAATTGCTAGAGTACTACTTACCCGAGTGCCAATTCGAATCCAGCCCCAGTGCCAGGGGAGGACTGTTCTGCTTCTTCAACATCCTCGTTTTTCACAACATCCCGTATATCCGCTACTGGATGGTCATACACCAAATCACCAGGAGTTGGGTCTAGATTCACAATCCGCATTTTCCTCCCCCGCGACTCTGCATACTTTGCCATTAACTTGCAATACGTACTCTGAAATAAATACAAAATAATCAGAGCTTATCATTTTGCTACAAAGTTAAAGCAAAACCAATTATTTATCTACATTTTTAATTCCTGTTCAATTTACCTTTCCACTATCCTTTAAACCCATGACGATCTGCGCGTACCGCATGATTAAAACTCTGGTTTACCTACCCTCAATGACCCAGCCGTTGACCTGCCTCAAAGGAATGTTCACAAGGGAGTAGTTGCAGGAATCAGTGCTGGGTCGTTTGATCTGTAAATATCCCTGGGTCTCTTTCCAGTGCCAACCCAGAACAAGACCTTGTGCTCCAGCAGCAGGATAAACACCAACACTAGAATCACAACCACCCACGCCGTCCACCTGGGGCACGCCAGTTTCAATGGATTTTGGATTACCACAAGTAACAGAAAATAAAAACTCCTTTCAATCAACACACTCGTTTTTCGCGAGGAGGGGCCTACCTAGTTTCCTACCAGTGAGCACATGGCCTCGAAAACAGGCAATCAAGCCCCTCTTCCTCGAGGAAGGGGCAAGGGCTTAGGAGAACATCTTATCTACTTGAATGTGTCTCAGGATTACAATTGAAAACTGATTTTATCAATTAGTTTTTATCCTGTGCCCAAACCTAATCTCTAGAAAATTCACTTTCTCCTTCCCTACGATTTTCAGTTGAAAATCAGAGACTGTTCAATTTTCAGACAAAAATCCGCACTTTTAGTTAGCTTCTCTCTTTAAATCACTTGTCCACTTTCCCCTCAACCGAGAAAGGTGTCTGTCGAGCAGGAAAAGTAGCTTGTCTCAAGAGCCAATTTAAAACACTGAGCCATGCCAAAACATGTAGCTTGACCACTGCGTGCTGACCAATTTTCCCATCAGCCTCTCTTAGAGCGTCGTCGTTCTGTGTGCTTGCACGACTTGTCTCTTTCCGTCACATTATTCCATCTCTTCCATCAGCATCCCTTGTTCATTTCGTCACCTCTCTTTGAGCTCAGACAGGAACCTCAGGACAAAAAACCAAGTAGTTAACTTTTAAAGAGATTTTTTGGATTGTGTGTTGTGGACTGTGGATGGATCATCTTCTTCTTCGGCTGCTGATCATCCAAAAGATTTTTCTCCTCAGCAGCACCAGCAGCAACATCATATCATCATCATCTCGTCTTATAATCAGCCTTTTACTCTTTCTCTAAAAAACACGGCACAAGGCATGCATGTCTCATTTGTAAAATTGTAACAACAGCAGCAGCAGCAAAGCCAAGTATTTCTTCATGAAAACTTAGAGAAGAACGGAGAGAGCTCGCAGCGACGACCAACAAACCTGAAAAAGAGTTGCAGCAGAGCAGAGTTTCTGTGTGTTGTTGCCACCACCACCACCGCCGCGCATCATACACTAACCCCGCATCGTCATCATAATCATCATCGTCATCTTCTGAAAAACCACACAGACAAGACTCTCACACGGACGGACTGTCAAGTACACTGTTCGTATTGTTTTGTACAGCTCTGCTGTTGAGAGGATAGTTTTTTTACACAGAAGTCAGAAGTATGTTTAGGTATTGCCAGCAAAATACTCGGTTTTGTACACAATTTACCATAATTTTGTGGTGTCTGTCTGTCCAACAACAGACTAGTAGTGTGTACTACACACTGTGTAGTAGACGGCTTTATAGCCTTGAAACCGCTACTTATAGCAACGCCGTTTTGTAGCCGGTGTTCTTCACTCACACTTTACTACTCGGCTCAGTGGAGAGTTGAGTACAAAATGGACAGAGTGAAGAAGTTGGTTGCTGCGCTGCACTTTTCTGATGATTAAGTCAAAAGTTCTTTTTTCTGCCTTGTTGCCTTATAAAAAAGTGTTCATAATTCTACATGATTTTTTTTATATAGATAGACTTATGATAGTTTTATGCTGATGACTGGCACAAGTCACTATACAAGTGACGGATGTACTTTTTTCCACAAAAATTGTCCTCTTTGAATGCCTTCTTCTTCATGTGTTTACTACTTGGGTTTTGTTCTGTCAACAGAGAAACGACATTAGTGGCCTTCTTCTAGAGCAATAGAGTGTACCAACAGAGCTTTAAATTTGTAGTTTGTAATAAAAAGTTAGTTTTACAACAGCGTATCCTGCCGAATCAGCGTAAAAAAACAAAAGGAAATCAAGTTATTATGGTGAGGGCTGTATGAGCCATCATCGTCATCATCAGACAGTTGAGAAAAGAGCAGCAGGAGGCAACACCTAGTTCACCATAAAAAGTGGCCAGATTTCCGGCTTTTTTCTGGAGGAGGAGAAAGGAGTCTGATTTGGGGTTTTGTACGTGCATTTTGAGGGGGTGTTGCTTGTCCGGTTCCTTTGAAGGAATCAGATGAGTGATCAGAGTGTTCACAATGGTAAGTTGGAAGTAGTGGTAAACTATAGAGCAGCGCAAATAAAGTACCTGAGTGGTTTAATGGTTGATTAATCGATTGGATGATTAATTGGGTTGTTTGATGATTTATAAACAGGCGTACCACTCGCAGATACCAAGCAATAAGACGATAGGGAACATGGCCATTCTTCCCATTAAAACTAGTGTGCGAGGGCCAGCCCCGATGCACGTGGGGGAAAACAATGACATTATTGATGAGGCTTTGTACTACTTTAAGGCGAATGTATTTTTCAGAAACTATGAAATCAAGGTGAGCAGAGTTTTAAAGATAGATTTAAGTGAATGGCTATTTATTTGGTTTGTTTGTTTGCATGTTAATTTGCTGTATTTTTTTCATTTCTGACAGAGCGAAAGCGACCGACTCCTAATTTATGTAATTTTGTACATTAGTGAGTGTCTAAAGAAGCTGGCAAAATGTACAAACAAGAACCAAGGGTCGCAGGAAATGTACACACTAGCCATTAGTAAGTTCGACATTCCTGGGGACCCGGGCTTTGTTCTGAATTCGGTGTATGCCAAGCCGGCCAACTCGAATGATGCAGGTAAATGTTCACAGTTGTTTTTAAGCTCAATGCTAAAATGGTGTGATTTATGAGCTTTGAAATACTCAGACTAACCGTTGACCTTTCATTTTTTATAGAGTTCCTTCGCTCTTACTTAACCCAATTGCGCCAAGAGTGTGGACAACGTGTCTGCGAAAAGGTGTTCAGTACTGATGACGGAAGGCCATCCAAGTGGTGGCTGTGCTTTGCCAAAAAGAAGTTCATGGACAAATCACTCTCTGGTCCTGGTCAATGAGTTTTATACAAAAATGCTTCCTTAAATCATCCATTAACTTTTCCATGCTGATGAATGGTGATCAACAACATGGCTCAATCAAGTGTTAGCCTCAGACAAATTATTACTATATAAAAACTTTTAATTCCAGCAAGAAATATATTGTGTTACGTTGTATTTACCATTTTGTGTGCGTTTGTTATTGCCACAATAACTGTGTATTTTATTTATTGTTCTGTATACTTTGGTGTATAGTTGAAAATGTTGTAATAAGCGTAATTTTCATTTCTTTTGATAAACTATGTATTCTTTAACAACAAAAAATATTCTTTGGAAATTTTATTTTGTGTTTAATTGTTATATTAGTTAACATTAAAACATTAGTCAAGTATTACTGTTACATCTCTTGTATTATTGCAACAGCCTTATCACACACTGTCAACTATTGTACTGAATCTAGATTAATCATATTAATATTTAATAAAAATTCATTACAAAGTATGTGAACACATTTCGATTTGTCTTTATGAAGGGTACTCTAGTTTGGCCCAATGATAAGTCAGACTGCTTGCCCAATTCCTAACCAACACGTGCAGTGTGCGTTTTCCTTTACCACTTGTTAGTTGAGCACTGCGTAGTTCCAACAATTTTTTAAGATGACCCAGTGTTACGTAGCCAGATGCTGCTGATTTTCCACGGACAAACGAAAAATGACCGTAATCTGTAAAACCCATGATTTCCCGATCCTGTTGAGCAAGCACCTCTTGCGGATTATCAATTAGCCATAAACTATTCATTTCTTGATTATATTTATCAACTTGTGCCTTGCTATCCAGTTCCTCTAAACGGGCCTTGAGGTCGAAATCTTTTTTGAAGCCCAGTGCAGCTCGGCGAGCTACTTTTCTCTTCTTTCTTAAATGGGAGAGCCTTTTGTGATGCTGACGACTTAGCTCAGCCCTTTTCCTATCATTGATATCCTTCCAGGGTTGTTGCAGAATATGAACTTGGTTATACTGTCCCGAAGCATGCAGTTGCAGATCTTCGGCAGTAGGAAGACAAATGCAGGCACCTCGCTCTACAGTACCGGAAATCAAAACCACTGTAACTGGAAGAAGTACGTGGCTTTGAAGGAAGATTTCATGATTATGGGTCAAGTCCCTGAGACACTTGCTGACTATTCGGAGATCTTCTTGTTTTCGTAAGACTTGCACTTTAAATGGTTTATCTTGTTTTGACTGTGCTGACAAGAAAGCCATAAAACAAGCCCAGTCGGTTGAGAATGGAAAGGCGCAACCAAGTTTGATAAGATTTTGTCGCTTGGCTGGAGGATAACTGAAGTACTTGGTGCGTACTTCCTTTTCAGTCTTTTGAGATTCTCGTTCACAGGCAATAGAATCGGGAGCAAAGCGTGCGCTGGAACTAAAGTCAAGCAGGTGTGGATTTTCTTCGAACGTTAAGTAGTCGTTGAATTCCATGGCGTATGAGCGTACACACCTGCACAAAAAAATTAAGAGATATGTCAAACACTATATTTTTAGTTGGTAAGAATCAAATAAGAGCAAATCTTAAACCACACCTGTATGATAAAGCAATCCAAAATGCCATAAGCCAGCCACATGGTACTATCAAATCCACTCCTGGCATGCCAGAATAATTTGATCGAAAAACTAACACAATTGGAATTACGTCAGGCTCCTTTTCCTCTTCTATTGCTGTTCCAGGAATTAAATTTTTACTGCGTGCTCGAGAAAGCTGGTCGTCAGAGGTTTTGTTTTGAAGTACCCACTTTCGTACATCTTCATGCCACAGGGGACTGTCCTGCTTGAATTGTGGCCATTGGGAGTGGAATGGAATGTTTCCAACGGAATCAGCTTCTACGACAATACGCTTCACAAGACGTCTTTTCTTTGGCAGCTCTCGTCTTGGATCAATGACGTTAATGGAAATCACAGTATTATCGGGAATAAGAGATATTTTCTGAATGCTCTTCCAAACAGAGTCTTGATCAAGTGTTGGCGGCTTAAGCTCTTCAGAACTGGGTGCTAAAAGCTGTCCCAGTTTTAGTACGTCCTTTAAAACCGGTAAAGTTCTTGGGCCCACTAAACGAATTCTGTTCAAACACCCACTCAAGTCCTTCAGTTTCATTGAACTGTCATTATTAGACCATATCTGATTGTTAACAATCTTCCAAAGGTGCTTCTTCTCATCTTTGTTGGGAAACTCCGGAAACTTAATGACCACTTCTTGTTCAACTAACCCGAATTCCTTTTGAATTTCTTCAGCAACGTCAGCTTTTATCGCTGGATGTACCCACAGTAGCAACTTTCCCTCAGTAACTGTCTGCGTTTCAATCCACAGATATTTGATGGCACCAAGATACTTTTCATTGGAAAACATATGCCCTAACAGCTCTCTATTCCACAGGGGAATAGTTCGAAATCCACTGGGTATTAAACGCCTCATTCCTTCTACTAAAGTTGCCAAAGGACCAGAAAGTTCCATAACGCTCAGGTAGGACATGTCCTGCATGATAACACCATGACGTGTAGCTCGAAACAGGGACCGGAAGCACTTGGCTGTAGGAGCATAGGCTAGTTTCCTCTCCCACATTAACTTCATATGAAATCTGTAATGAACAATAATAAACAGTTGTACAAAGTTTCCAGACCATTTTAAAATAAATTACTTTCATTTGGAAAGAGAGAAGCGATTCACTTTTTTACCTTTTGGCATGCCATATGTGACTTTCCAGCCATTTGGGATTCACAAGTTGCCTGCGATTGTACTCCAAAATGTCACCATCCGACCGCTTCCTATATCTCTTTCGGGGACGCTTTGGTTTCTTAACAACACCTCCAGAACTCTTGCGAAGCTGTGCCAAATGAATGGCGCGGAGACGAGATGGTAGGCGTTTCGGGTTGTGACTAACAGCCCGACGCCGCATGTGCTTGCTAACATGTTGGAACGAGAAGCCTTTTCCACGACCCTGAACACCTCCCCCAGCACCTGTACATTGTCAAAATGATTCAATCAACCTCATATAATCAATCAGCTTCTCTGAAAATTGTCAGATAGTTCAGTAACTTACTAATTTGAGCAGTTAACGAAGAAATCTCCGCCACACGAGCGGCAACAAACTGACGAACATTTAGAGACACTGTCTCTGTTGGAGTCTCACTGCCTCCCTGACTAGATCCGGGAGTGCTTTCCATGATTAATCAACTATGGCACTGAAAACTACACCAAATGGATCATTGGAAAAGGAGGACGCATTTCGAGTACTTAACACTGCAGAAATGAATGATTGCTCACGTCACACGTGAAAGAGAAAGACAAACACGAGAAAAGGCAACCACAAAGCAGCTACCTCTCATTTGGCGAAAAACTTGGGGTGTTGTGACATCACTGAATTGGAAGCTGTTTTAGCTGGATGAACAAAGACAATGCTTACAACTGCGAAAACGCTTTGTGGTGACATGTTTCTCACCAAATTTATTGAACAAGATTAAATATCAATTATATTATAAGTTCAAAGCGGATAATATTTCATTTATTATTCAAATGTTGCACTTTTAAATCCAAAATTCATTGATAACGTTTACCCCTAGCGTTTAACCATGTCGGGGAAACAACATCAGTGGTGACGTAACAATTAGAAACATTACATTCATTTCAATAATTTTCATAAATAAAATTGCACTAAATGCTTGTATAGTTAATTAATCAGTACAATGCATAAGCAAAGTGCAGTCACCACTTAATACTCTGA